>JANKYE010707035.1:0-10621 GCA_032467995.1 Erythroxylum dillonii | reverse complement strand
TTTAAAACCCACAGCCCCCCCCCCCCCCCCAAATTTACTTTCCTTGCATCAATTAATTTCATTACGAAAATTAACCGAACCTTCCCTGTAGATTCGATCTCGACTTACCACAAGTACAAATTTTAGCGTACAAAGTCAGGTAAATTTTGCAGTGCACTTGACACGCACTGTCAAATTTTGGAGTCGTTGCTGGAGAGTGTAGTGTTTTAGTTTTTGTTTATGATTTAATTGGTGTTTTGTATATAATTGTTCGTAAGTAATTTCTTTTTTGTTATTTTTTCATCTATTCATTTTTTTGTTTCGTGTAAAAAAAATTTATAGACGGAAGTAATTTCTTTTATGATTCATATTCTCAATCCTATAATAATGTTTGGACTGATCAACCTAACTTTTGTTATGGATGGAATAATCAGTATAATTACTTCCATGATAGTTTGCAAGATACACAACAATTCTCATAGATACTAGAAGCTTCCTATCACAACCCTGGACCATCTCTGGAAGAGTTGATGTTGCAATTGCAGGAGAATACTTTACAATTCCAGAAGGATGGAGGGTAATTTCCAGAAAACACATGGTTTAGCGCCCAAGATCCGGAGAGCCATCTTGGTTTAAGTGCATCTTTAGAAGAAATTGTTAACAAACTTGTTGCTAACAATTTGCAATTTCAACAAGATACGAAAGCAAGGCAACAGAGGATGGAACATCTAATGGGTCAGATGGCAAGAAGCCTTGATCGTCTAGAATCGCAACGAGAAGAGGCGCAGCTGTATCAACCCGAGGTGTACCCAATTGAAGTTTGTGCGGAAAATTTGCAAAGTGATGAGGAGCTTAGGAATTTTGAGGTCAACCCTCAACGAATTGTTTATGTCGAAGAAGTGGAGAAGGAGCCTAAAGCCAAAAAGGACACATCTTTTAGTTTAAAGGTAAGTACTGTGTCTATGATTATTTTTTAGACTAACTCTTTACCTTTACATTACAGATTGGAGGAGTTAAATGATAAAGAAAAAGGTGAAGAGACGTTCGAAATATTTTTGGAATGTATGGACTCAGTCGGAATTGAGAGTCTGAGGATAGGGAAGACGCTGAATGAGGATGATGATCAACTAAGGCCGTATCCGGAACTACCTCGCGTGGAAGTGGCGCTAATTGTAATACCCGAAGATCATAATTTTTTCACGTGAGGAGAAGAAAGAGTCGAGCCAGCGACCTTAAACAAAGGCGCTTCTTAGGAGGTAACCCAAGGGAAGTAAATTTCTTTTCCTTTATATTTTCGCAGTAATTTTTTTATATGCATTTGTGTTTTTGAATTTGCTTGTTTTACTTGTTTTTAAGTTTTCAATCAAAATGAGAGAAAGAATAAAACAAATGAAACAAATATTTTCTCATTTTCTATTGCTTTTGGGATTATATAATCATGATTAAAGTGTGGATTGACTAGATAATTTCATAGCAACTTTAACATGTACGTTTACTTTTGTGATTGGTCAATATCTATTATCTGTAGAAGAGTAGTGACTAATGGTAGACAAAGTCGGTGAGATTTTGAGCCTTATTTGATTGACACATCCATATCACTCTCATTACCTTTTGATAATGTGTGACCTTCATGGCATGTACATCCCGATTTTGCGTTGAATTTATATTCGAGACCACATTTGTATCACATGCATTAACATGGATATAATTAGGCATTCTTTGTTTTTCATAAACTACATTGGCCAAATAACCTATCCTATTGACATGATTTTTCCTATAAAAAACCCCTTTGAGCTTTAACCTTTCTTTTTGTGTAAACCACATTTTATGCTTTTAAACTTAACCAAATGTCCTACCCAAGTCATAAAGCTAGTGGAACATTTGTGATTGTTGAGTTTGTGGATATACAAAATTCTAAGTGTGGGGGTGTACATATGTGAGGGTTGGTTATAATCTTGGGATGTTATTTTATGTCTTATCATTAAAATTCTCATTTTGATGTAGTTTACTTCAAGTTTGTAAGGAAAAGAAAGAAAAAAAAGAAAATGAAAAACAAAGAAAGAACAAAAGTTTAAAATAAATGGATCAAGGAAGAATTGCATATGTGTTGAAAAGTTGTATATGATTTATACATCTTCCTAGAGTTGTAATGGTTGTGTTATTTGAGTATGTTGAAGATGAGGCAGAGGTTGGCTTGGAAGGTTCACTCTTATGATTTCGTTAGCATAAATTGTATGAGTGATTCCTTTGAATTGATATATGCCTCATGTGATTTGTGTGTGAGAGCTGAATGGGGTTGTGAAATGTAAATGTTGCATTTATCATAACTGACGGTACCCAATTTTTTATTAGTGTTGCTTTGTTTCACTAACTTTGATGGCTTTCATGTTACTTAAATCAAATATATCTTACCTCACCTTTGCCCACATTACAACCCTAAAAATTCCTTTGATTCGTGATTTTGCATATGAACATTAGTGGTGGAGAAATGAAATGATGCAAAGTTGTGGATTGTCATGATCATGAATCGTATTGAGTGTACCCATGGATATATTTTAATAAAACACATTTTCTGAGTCTACCATTAGATTGCTCAGTTTTTGAAGATGATAAATGTTGATTGATCATGAGTAAAAGCTTAGAATGTTGATATCTTGCTATGATTTTTAAAAGTCATTTATCTTTGTTTATGATTATATTATTTTAGAAAATATGGGAATTGAGTAAATGTTTCGGGTTTTTGAGCTTAATTTGCATGTTTTGCCCAAGGACGGACAAAAGCTAAGTGTAGGGGAAATTGATATGTGTTTAATTGTTGATATATTTAATTATTTATACTAAGCGATTAATGATACAAAAATGCTTAAGATACTTACTTTAATTTATATATGATTTTAGGTACAATTTGGAAGCAAAGAAATTAAAGTGAGTCAAAAGTACCCCATTTGGGATATTTTTCAAAAATCCGTACTCGTTTGTCTTCATGAAGCGGACAAAAAATGTTAGACCCCATTTCCGGAGCCTAACAACTAGAGTCATAAACCTTGTGCTTATTACCCTACAAGGTTATTTGCCGTCATTCCACAAGGTTGGTGTACTACACCAGTCAATCACTTGAATTATAACTTGACTTCTTTAAAGAAATTTGTAGCTCTAAGTCTCTAGTTTGTTTTGAAGCAAGAATCTTCTCAATTGGAGTTTTACAGCTCAAGATATTCTTAAAAAGCTAAAGCATCTTCATACCTCAATCATGCTCTCCCAACTGAGCTCTCACTTACTCTAATGCAAAATTTCTCAAAACAACTCCAAAAAAATATAAATTTCATGTAGAGACATTAAAAGATGCTAGGAATCTGTTGCTTTAAAAATCACTTCATTTGGAGGTCGAATGAGGAACTTGTACCGAAAGAATCTAACATGTTTATACCATCAATCAATTCGTACCTATCTTGGTGCAATTGCCATAACTCTCACTACAAATGTTGTATTGACTTCATTTTTAAACGGTTTGAAAGAAGACTTCTATATCTACAACTTTTATGAAGACCTCAAAGACAAATTCTGCCTTTTGAAGGATCAAAAATGGAATAGAATATGATGATACAAACTAAGACGATGTAGAAGGTCAAACTAAGACGATGCAGAAGGCCAAACTAAGACGAAACAAAACTAAGACGAAGCAAACTAAGATGAAGCAAAACTAAGACGAAGTAAACTAAGACAAAGCAAAACTAAGACGAAGCAAAACTAAGACGAAGCAAAACTAAGATGAAGCAAAACTAAGATGAAGCAAACTAAGACGAAGCAAAACTAAAACGAAGCAAAACTAAGACGAAGCAGAACTAAGATGATTTTAAATCACTTTCTATACTCTCCAAAACATCTCCCCTCATAAGGACCATAACTTTCAACTTAGATGTCCAAAATTTTCATGTTATACACTGTTGGAAAGATAAAAGAAAGACTTACAACTTTCTAGATAACTTTGCCTAAATTAGCCCAGATCAACCCAGATATTTCCCTGAAGTCAGTACACGAATTTTCCCCTTATGTAACCTTGAGAATCATGGAGCAAACAAAATCATAAACCATTAGTATCAAAAGATTGTAATTTTACAAAGCTTTAGTGGGCAATTTAAGCCCCAATACATCAATGTTTCAAAAGAAATCCCAAAATACAAAAGATACATGAACAATAAATTGCTCAAAATGTAACTAAAGCCTTGGTTTACAAGATTAGCTTAAAATACAACAACATTTCAAAAGTGGAGTGATGCCTTGGTCCTTGACTACTCAATCTCTTGCTCATCACCTGCTTATGGGAAGGAAAGTGGCGGTGAGCTTAAAGCTCGTGGGAAACAATTTTATAGTTTGTAACAAGCAAAGACATTTTTAAAACATTTTCCATGCAGAAATTCATGTGTATGCAAATCAAGAATGCATTACTCCTATCAATTTGTCATGAACACATAAACACATCAAATGGTTTGGGTAAGTCCGAAATATGACACATTACACATTTCCAATGAAATGGTCCTGTGTAGTCGTGAATTCTTAAGGGAGTCCTTAAGGGAGCTTCATGTCACTAGCGGACAGGCGGGAGAAGCCTATACTTGGGTCAACGTGCATGTAATAGTTCTTGAGGGACTACCACAAACCCACATAACACATAGATTTCAAATTCTTGTAAGCTTGATGCTCAAAAAGGCACATCCTCTTAAAATCTTGCTTTTCATATGCTTTTTATATCTTAAAAACCATTTCCAAAAGTACAGTTTCATAATCATGCATCACTTCAAAGAATCGTTTTAAAAACAACTTTCCATAAATCATCACACAAATCATGTATAAGCATGTAGGACAATCTTGCAGCATTTAACAACATTGAATGCACATGATTGAGGTGGATTGCAAAATTAATTACTGTCATTTATTGTTAGCTTATCGCCTAACTATAAAAGTGAAACCCACCTTGAAGTCCTTGACTATGGCTTGTTCAAATGTGCCTCTCCTCTTGCTCCTCTTGTCCTTCTTGATTTTTTTCAACATTCACAAAAAATCCCAAATCAAAAGAATTCAAATTGGAAAACCCAAAGAACCAAATACATGAAATTGATCCTGGAATACTAATACCCATGCTTTTCCTAAACTCTTTGAACCAAAAACCTTTCAGCACTCCAAAAGATTAAAAACAACTTAACTTAAATCTTCACCAAACAATGATTTTCTTGGCTCTAAAGGAAGGTCTAATCTTCCTCTTCCTCTTTCCCTTATTGATCACTCTCAAAATCCCTCTTGAAGGTTAAGAAAAATAAAAAACTAGCTTTCTCTTCTTTCTTTCCCTAAACTCACGAAACTCTCTCCCTTCTTTCTTCAATTTCATTTTGTCTCTCTTCCAAATGCAAGACACCCCATTTTCTTCTCTTTTACACCATTAATGATTGCCTAAAGTCCTTTTTTGCCCTTACTTTAATGCCTTATGCCTTTTAAAGTTAAGTGACTTGCCAAAATTGGCCTTACACTCTCTCACTACTTTAATAGTTCAAAGCCCTTAGCCTATGTCATATTATCTTACCCACATTAACATGCTAATTAATTCCGACATGACTAATCTAGTAAGACCCCAAAATTAATCTCATCATGCTTATAATAAAAAATTCAGGGGCTAACAAAGAAAATTAAAAGACGAAAATTGGAAGACAAAGAAGAAGAAAATTTTTAATGCAAGTAATTGAAAAAAAAAGGCAGCGTGAAAACTCTGCATTGAAGCAGCATTAACGCTGCGTAGAGAGGGCTAGCGCACGAGAAAAAGAGGGACAGCAAAATTAAATGAAGGCAGGAATAAATGAAGGGAGGAGGAGGCGGCGCTTAAAGAAGCGAAGCAGCAGGCACTGCATGGGCGTGAAGCTACGTAGGATGCAAGAGACACAGCTAAGAGGAAAGACGTGTGAAGCTGGTGGCTTTCAGCTTGGCTGGAGCACACAGATGGGGAGCACGCAGGCGAGGAGTTGCAAGAATAAAGACTCTCCCACTTAAATGGTCCCATAAGCTACAATACACATCGAAGAAAACAGTAAATTTGTGAGGAGCTTCCGATAGTGAGAAGAAACAAATGGGTATTTAAGTAGGGACATTGGATGGGGCTGAAGCAATTTTTCGGGAAATACCTATAAAGGGCTAGGCATCCCGATGCCGGTTAATTGATTGTGTTATCCTATGTTAATTGATTTGGGTTTTCTATATGAATAATTGAATTTTCGTTATTATTCAGTTATTTATGTATGAACCCATTGGGTATTGTGAATTGATGGTTTTAATGCATTCATTGAATCGTTAATTTCAAACCAATTGCTAGAATTTCTATATGATCCATAATTGTTATGTTGAAATTCATGTGTAGTGACTAATGATTTGTAATCATTAGGGATAACATAACCTAGGTTAAATGGTGCATCATATGTGGTTGTTGCCTTGATTAATCAGTTTTCCTAATTCGTAATGCTACTCCCTAATTAAATCTAGAGATCGTATCCTATGTTGTTCGGTGGTTAGGTTTAATTAACGATCATATCTTGATTAAACAAAACCTAAGGGAAAACTTGGGTTAATTTTTAAGCCACGATTAATAATTGCTATGAGAGGTTAAAGAACAACAAATTAATAAATTATGATTAGGGTATAGGCTAAGATTGAACCAAAGAACCAGGTCCCTACTGAATTCCTCACATTTATCATTTTTTGCATGTTTTCTTTAATTTGATTTTGATAGTTTTCTTTTACTTTAATTTCTAATCTGTTTAACCCCCCCCCCCCCATTTACTTTCCTTGCACCAATTAATTTCATTATGAAAATTAACCAAACATTCCCTGTGGATTCGATCCCGACTTACCACAACTACAAATTTTGGTGTGTAGAGTCAGGTAAATTTTGCAATGTAGTCGACACACACTGTCAAATTTTGGCATTGTTGCCGGGGAGTGCGGTGTTTTAGTTTTTGTTTGTGGTTTAATTGGTGTTTTGTATATAATTGTTCATAAGTGATTTCTTTTCATCAATGATAATTATATCATTTGGAATTGGAGATTATGTAGTATATAATGAGGTTTCATATCAGAGATTAGAATGGAATCTAATGCAGCATAATAAGGAGATTCCATATGCATAGAAACAATTAAAGTCTCATGAGTTGATTCATTGATATATGATTTAGAACTTGCTGCAATAGTAACTATTTTGAAAGCTTCGAGACATTGTATGTACAATGAAACATTTCATATCTATACATAATTATACATATCATTAAAGTCTAAGGTAATTATTGAATTTGAAAGAATTGAATACGAGATTGAGACAATGGATATAAGTACTGAAAGATTATCATTGTACAAATGAGAACTATCCAAGTAAAGCTAGTGTTGTAATCTGATGCATTGAACAGAAAAAAATTCAATTGTGAAGTAGCATAAGTCCAGAAATTGAGGTTACTAAACTTGGCGCAATAAAGAGTATAGAATATTGAGTTGAATTTGGGACAAAATTAAGTGTTATTAGCTGCATGAAATTTCAAGATCAGGTTCACATGAAAGGATTGACAAAGCTCGAAGTGAGGATCCAGAATTGTGAATCTTATAGAGGAATTAGAAATAAATATGAAATTTGAGTTTGAATTGGAAAATGATACTTATGATTGAAATAAGAAGTATGTGTACCAGATAAGATGATTGAGCAAAGAGATTATTAAAGAAAGCACTAAGAATAACCTGTGTTATACATCCTAGTAGGAATACGTCGAAATAGTACTTAACGGCTATGGATGTAGAATCAAGTGACAGAATTTATGAGTTGCCAACAGTCTTAACTGCTCAAGATATGCTTGGAACTTATATTTTGGAGTTCATAGAAACATGAGGTTAATGTGTAGTTTATTTGACTCTAAGAATAACAATCATTATCACAGTGATTAACTTAACAAAAAAAACATTATCACAGTGATATTGTTAGAGTACTATATGAGGCATTATATGACAAAAAGAGTCAATTGCCCTTACACTAAATTAGATGAGGCCTAAAACAGTTAAAGACCAAAATAGATGGAGATGTTAAGGATAAGTGAAATTGATACGTATTTGAAATTAAGTGATTCAAGAAAGATAAACAAGTTAGGTGGATTAACACCGAAGATATGGAATACAGTGAGATGGACCTAAGAGTTATGTGTATCAACATTGAAGAGATGTGAAATAGTAAGCAAAAAATGAATTGTTTCTAAGAGTATCCCCTTCGTAAGGTGTGCTCTGATTAAAAAAAGGGATAAAATAAGCTTGAATTGTATTAGTTCATATGAAGTTATTGAGGGCATAGGACTAGTAACTTACAAGCTGTATTATCAATATAGATGTCTCAAATTCATAATGTGTGATATGTGGGTATGTTAAGAAATATTGATATGATCTGACAAAGATGTATTATCGGCACACAAAGTGAAAAATTTTTAGTAATCTGAATTATATTGGGGGAAATAGTGGCCCATTATGTATGTCAAGTGCACTTCGACTAAAGGCTTCTCCCGCCTGCCAGTTAGTGGTATGGAGCTCCTTCGCGGACTCTCTTAAGTTCACGGCTACGCAAGACCATTATTGGGATTGCGATAGTACATTCTGTTCACGACTACATAAGACCATTATATGGAAATGTGTTAGTACGTTCTATTTATAGACCTACCCAAACTATTCTGATGTGCTTATGTGCTCAAGATATGATGACAAGATGGATGTATACATGATTTTTTTATTGTGAAATTGGTTGAGAATTTAAGAACCATGAGTTTTAGGATTCAATGAGAATTTTCTATGACAAATGAACATTTTCAATGGTTTTGCTTATTATCCGATATAAACTTGTTACCCACGAGCTTTCAAGCTCACCCCCCGTTCGTCCCCATCTTTAAGTGATGAGCAAGAGATGGAGTGACTGAGATTTAAGACATCAATTCGAATTCTGCATATGTTGTTTTTGAAATTAGTTTATGTAAAACAAGGCTTTAGTCGCATTTCGAGAACTATTGGTTTAAGTATCTTTTATATTTTTGGGTTTTGAGATCAATTTTGTATTGTGGCTTAAAATGTCCGTTAAAGCTTTGTAAGACTTTCCTTTTGGAGGTTAATGAGATATGAGTTTGTGTATGGATGAGGTTGAGTTGAAATTAGGTATATTTGAGGAAGTTATCGATTTGAGATGATAAATTTTGAATACGAGTTGTTGTTATATATAATTGAGACGTGTTATGGAAAAAGAAAGATGGGAAATTGGGAAGAATGAGAATTAGTTGTAAGTAATGAATTAAATGAGTAGAGATTAGAGATTATGATGAATTAATATTGGTAGTTAAATTGTTACGAAATGATGTTACATTAGAGGAAGTGAATTTGGGACAACTTAGAGTAAAAGTAAGGTTGGAGAAACCTTTGGGAAGGCTCTTGAGTGAGTTTTAACGACACCTCAAGACTTCACCGCAGCAAACTTCACTTGAAGGGGTCTTTGGAATTACTTTCGTAGTTTCACCGTGGCAAAACATTATTGTCGCGGTGAACTTCACCTAAGGGGTCTTTGGAATTACTTTCGTATTTTCGCTGCGGCAAACCTGCCATTGCTTCCGAAGAAATTTTCCTTCCAAATCCATCATTTGCAACCACACCCACATTTATGATTTCCAGAGTTGGGCTTTGGAAATGCAGCCCAACAGTTATGGTATTAAAGCAAGAGTTGGACTCCGGAATAGGAGCCTAGCAAGCAAAGCATGCACTCATTGGAGATTTATAAAGGGCTAAGCTTCCTCGTTCCAGTTTTGAGGTGAAATAGAAGCTGAAAAACACTTTTGTGCGTATCTTCATTGTGTAATATTGAATCATTCTCTCTTTAGGGATTGTTTATATTATCCTATGTTTACTGATTTGGGTATTTGCATAAAGATTATCTGAATGCATTCATTAGTTTTTTTTTTTAAATCCATTATTAGAATCTTAAATACAATATGTAATATTTATGTTTCTGATTCATTTTTGACAACTAATGGTCTTGAATCATTAGGGATAATGTAGCATAGATTAAATAACCCGAGCTTATTTGGTTGTTACCTAGATTGATTTGTTCTCCTAACCCATAATGTTGTTTTCCTATTAAAGTTGTCCTATTAAATCTAGAGAGCTTGTTTTAGGTTGTTCGATAGATAGGTTTAGTTAAAAAGCTTGTTTTAACTAAACTCAACCTAAGGGAAAATTGAAGTTAATAGAGCTTATTGTTAACCTATGATTAATAGTTGCTAGGAAAGGTATAAGACTAATAAGACAATGAAGTGTGTTTGATTGTGTGTAGGCTGAGATTGAACCGAGAATCGAATTCCAAGTCCATTCATTACTTTTATCACTTTTTTTCTGTTCTCTTTAATTTGCATTCTTTAGTTTAATTTCACTTTATTTTGTTATTTGAATCAAACCAAACACCCCCATAACCTAAACACCAATTCTTTTCATTTTAAATGCTTTACACACACACTCTGTAAGGTTGACCTTGTAACGCCCCAAATTAGGGGTTAGAAGACATGAGTACAAATTACGAAATTGGCATGCATTCATGACATTTTTG
>JANKYE010707007.1:0-10623 GCA_032467995.1 Erythroxylum dillonii | reverse complement strand
TATTCATTAAAACTCTTAACAAACACTTGCGCCCAAGTAAGATCCTATTACTGGGCTCTGATACCATCTATGTTGGGACCCGATCCCAACCGAAAAACGGAAACAAAAAAAGGAACGAAACAAGGATAGCGAAGGATCGCTAATCGGAATACAAATCGAATCGAATCGAACAGCGCACAACGTCGAACTCAGAATCCAACTGAAACAAAGTTCCGACATCCGCTTACAAATATCTTAGAAAAGCATATCGCGACGCGTTGGAAACCCTAAGACTAATTCGAAAAAAAATCCCGATATAATTTTTTTTCATTCTTATTCATTCCTTCCTCTTTATACAAAACCATTTCCAATTTCCCTTTTGGGAATTATACATAATCAAACTCAATTCATAAATTTCTTCTAATCGCAGTTGGATGGAGAAATTTCTTTCAGATTCGAGAACCTGTATATCAGAATGAAGTGTACGTGTTCTGGAAGAATGTCAAGCTGGTAGATAATGCTATTATTTCTACAGTGGATGGAATAACTATCATTGTGACAATGGAATTAGTGAAAAAAGTTACTGGATGTCCATCGGCTGGAGAAAAGCTCACAAGCAAAGCCAGATGGATGTCAAAGTTCAAATTAAAAGAGGAAGAAGTCAATCAACAGCTATATGGAAATAACGACCCAACAGAGAGCAAGAACTCAAGTCTAGTACTGAAGGCCAGGGTCTTACATGCAATACTGTTCAATTGCATTTTGCCAAGGACAGGCTCAAGACATTTGATGACAACGTTGGATGAACAATGTCTGTTCTACCTGTTGAATCGAGAACCTGTTGATCTACCATTTCTAATTTTTCAGTATATGGTAAAGGCAATGAAGGATACAAACAGTTATCCTTTTGGAATGTTGCTGACAAGGATTTTCAGAGAATCTGGAGTCCTTCTGGATAGAGGAAACAAAGCGAAGCATGATGTAAAGAGCTTCATTAACTCTGCAACGATTGGGAAAATGAACTTAAAGAATCTGGACATAGGCAAAGCACTGTCTCAGATTAAAGCAAAAATTAAGGGGGAGCTTTCAAAGAAGAAGTCTCCTACAACAAGTTCCATATCCCAGTTCAGCGAAAACAGGTCAGTGAGTGAAAGAAGGAGATCATCAGAAAAGTTTGAAAAAGAAAGTAGCCGGGTACGAGTTATTGGCGAAGGTGCTCTGAAGAGAAAAGGAGAAACACTTCTGAGTGAGATTCCAAAGCAAGCAAGAAGATCACCTAGAATCCGAACCCTACGATAACAGGAAGAGAAGAAGTCCAGAGAGCTTAGTCAAAAAGAAGGTCATGTGTCAAAAGCACCTAAGGCTACAAGATCTTTAGACTTTATTCTAAAAGAAGATTCAGCCAAACAGGCTAAAGTGATTGAAAATAAAAGAAAATTGGAGTTTGAGAAGCAAAAATCACAAAAAAACTCCTAGAGTAATTGAGCCAAAGAAGGAGAAAAGAGTCGTTCGGAAGAAGGCTACTCCTACTGCTGAGGAAGTTGTACAGAAAAAGACTACTCTTATTGCTGAGGAAGTTAGTCAGGAGAAGGCTAATCCTACTGTTGGGAAGGTTATTCCTACTAATGTTCAAACCGAACAATCAAAAAAACTCAGTTTGGTTTTGGTGAATACTTCTCAACAAACAACAGAACTTAGTCTGGAATAGGTTGATACCCCTCAACTTCTAAGGAAAGAAGATTTGAGAATTATAGTAATTGAAGAAGTACAACCTGTGGAGAAGAAGAGCACTTCCATAATCATTAAGGAAACCCCAAGAAGGTTAGTGAAGGTACACTTTCAACCGATTTTGGTAAATAGCAGTACCATGTATTTGTTAAATGATGATGAGAAGAGTATGTGGGAACGTCTAAGGGATGAAGGAACAAAGCCTTATCCTATGCAAATGACGAAACAGAAGCATACTATCTTCCCACTAACAGAGAACATGGTGATAAAAATTGTGTCGGACATTCAAGCAACGCGTCCCATTGTATGAAATGAGGACAAATGGAAAGAAAAATGGTACCCAGAAGGGGTAACGGATGATCTGTCCGTAGATCAGATTGCAGAGGAAGTGAGACTCATAGATGAGGGTTGCTACACAGAAAAGAAGGTGTCAAGTATGTTCATTACACATCATATTTCGGAAGATCCAGGAACAAGTGGTAGCCAACCAAATGAACCTTGTCCAGTAGGGGAAAAGCGTATGGAAGGGAGGATCAACACGATGAAGATTGGAGATCTTATATATATACCTAAGTCCCTTGTGAACTTCATTTTGCGTATTAGACCCCTATCTAATACATTGTCATTAGACGAAGTTCTACCCTTGCTTGGAAGGCAAACGCAACGACTACCAGTCTCTAATGATTTGGATCTTCCTATACCTAACTTACCAGTTCAACCTCCTACTCTAGAGATCATTGAAGAATATTTTCCATCTTCAGACGCATACAACACTACAATTGCCGTTGAAGAAGAACATCAGAAGAAAGATGATCGACCAACTGCATCAACTGATCTTCACGCAGAATTAGTTCATCTAGGCAAAGACGTGAAGAAGATTAAAAGAATGATGAAGAAATTAATGCAGCATTTTCAGTTATAATCATTTTTTATTAATAACAAATAGGGGGAGAAGAGAAAAGAAAGGAGGAGAAAGAACAATGAGGAGAAGTAGAAAAATAGGGGGAAGACAAATGGAAAGTCTGAAGTGTTTTTTTGTTGTTTATTGTAAATCATGATCTGTATATGTATTTGCCTTTTTCAATATAAGTATCTGTTATCATCAAAAAAGGGGAGATTGTTAAGTCAAAATGACTTTACGATTAATAATTTTGATGAAGAACAAATAAGAAAGCAAAAGCAGACGCAAGCAAAAGCAGACGGAAGAAAAAACAAAAGAAACCAAAAGCAGACGGAAGCAAAAGCAGACGCAAACGAAAAAGCAGATGCACATGAAAAGCAGACAGAAGCGAAAAAGCAGACGCAAGTGAAAAGCAGACAGAAGCGAAAAAGCAGACGCAAGTGAAAAACAGACGCAAGTGAAAAAGCAGACGCAAGTGAAAAGAAGATGGAAGCAAAAGTAGACGCTAGACGCGAAAGCAGAAAGCAGACGGAAGAATCAAGAAGACACATAAGCTTGAGTTGGTTACAGAACTCAACTGAATAACTGATTCTTGAAAGATCAAGAAACAGTTTTCAAGAAGCAGTTGAAAACGAAGGCTATAAATACGAGTTGTGTCAAAGAGATTTTAATTTTTTTAGCGAGATTAAAAAATCTTAGCAATACTTGAGAGATATTGTGTGAACAAACTAGAGCTATTATTTCTGTAACAAAGCTTGAAACACCTTTCAGATTGAAAGTAGTGCAGATAGCCTGAAGAGGCTTATGACATAAAGGACTACAACTACTCATACTAACTAATGCTTCTATGCTTTATTCTTTTCCTTCTTTTTTTTCTTTCTGATTCCTTTTTTCCCTCTTTCCTCCTCTTTCTTTTCTTTTTTTCCTTGACTAATGCTAAGAACAAAGGATAACAATAAAAATAAGAGAAATTACTAGCAGTATAATTTAATAAACGTATGAGTAGAAGTATATAAAAGTATCTTAGAATAAAATATAGAACCAAAGTCCTAAATTACTTAATGCTTCATTTAACTTATGATAGGGTAAGGCTAATGGGGGTTTTGGGTTTCAATGTAAAGTGTTTGATTGAAAAATAAGGTTAAAGGCTCAAAAATGTTTGCAAAGGGAAAGTAATTAAGTGGGTCACTTTTAAGCTAAAAGGTTTAGAAACAAGGAAGGCCTTAATCATTGTTATATCCCATATAATGAAACAAATTTAATCCAGTTAAATGCAAGCACACAGGTTTAATTAAAGATGACGTCATTAAGGCTCAAATTCGCTTACAGGTTTAATTAAAGAATTCACCTTAATTCTGCAACTACCTCATCACTCAAATGTCAAAATTTTAACTAAGTTTACAACATCAGTTGTTGCAATCAATCAACGTGATTCACTTAAAACTAACTTAGCCCAATTTAATTTCAAGCAAACACTCAATCTCATCCAAACTAATATGATAAATCTTCATGGGTTAACATGCATAACCACATGCAAAAATCGAAAAGAATCACACAAAAAAATATAATTCCTTAAAAATTTGGTACTACTGCCGCCTACAACCAAATTTAAAAAGAAACCTACTTCGTGTAGTACAAATTAATGTAGTTGTCGAATGTAGGGATCGTTCCCACGAGGAATTTTAACAGTAAAGATTACATGAGTTTAAAACTAAAACAAAATGGGGGGTTTAATTCACGTAAATTTAATAATGTAGAAATAATAAAAATCGGAAATTAAAAAAGTAATTGAATTTGAAAATTTAATAGACAAACCTTAGTTTAGGTCCTTGATATAAAATTCATTTCATCTATAAACATTCGTTGGGGGGATGTTTTCTCTTAACTATAAATGAATATAAATGTGTATTCTAAGCATTCTTATTAATCAACAACCTATATATGATCGTAGTTTCAATAGAATAATAACTTTAAGAACTAAGAAACCAATGAATAAGATAACATATGTGTGACATGCATTTAATCAAGATGAGTTTCTTCTTAGAATTTCCAACTCGAATGTAAAGAAGGTAATCCTAATTGTCACTTGTGATTAGCAAAATTAAACATCATATTTTACTAATTTGGCAATTAAACGAATCAACTCCTAGTTGCGCATCTTAGAAATCAATCAATTCAATCATAAACGTCATTCAGAAGGCACTCAATATTCATCAACAAAACAAACTTTATTCGAACATCTCACACATAATAGATGATAACACAATTTCCCTCAACCAAGAAAAGGGATTTAGCTACTCATAACGAAAGTGAAAATCAAAGAAATAACCAAATGTAAAGTCTCCATCCCTAGTCTTTTCTAGAAAATTCAAAAAATCCTATAGAAATACTGGAAAAAATAAAAGACCTATCTATGACTGTTGAAAACAAGAAGAAAAACTGCAAAAAAAATGTAAAAGTATCCTAAAACAAAAGCTGCGCGAACAGTAACTTTTCTCCCATTTTATCTCCTTTGATTCTTTCTGTTTCCATGATCTTTAGCAGATCATGCCTTCCACGTATGCAGGTTGCAAATCTCCATCAATCTCATCTTCCAAGATTATGAAAATCTCAAATGAATCAGATTTGAATTTGAAAACAGATTCTGCAAATGGTTTCCATCCTTGCTTGTGCCCACGTTTAATCAATGAATTTTCTGCCAATCTGGAATTTCGACTTATCTTTACTTTCCTTGCCTCTTCTTGATTAAATTTCATCTCCCAAGTGTTGAAAATCATCTAAAAACAATTAAAAAGCAAATCCACCAATTTTGAATAATAATTTCAACATATGAGAGAGATTTATATACCAAATGAGTGCAAAACGAAAACTTAACAAATTCTCCCACACCGAACCTTTGCTCGCCCTCGAGCAAACATGCCAAACCACAACACTCTATCAATTCATTCTTCATGAAATTAAGTCAACATAATCCATTAACTTGGGCTAGTAAGACTTAGATTGCATCACATATCATATCATAATCACTTTTCAATGATACAAATAAACAATATCAAAATAAGACATCTTTGTTCAAAAGTAACTAGGAAACCAAAGTGAATTCTTCTCACAGATTTCTCTCTTACGCTCAAGTGTTTAAGGTCAAGGTGTTTCACTCAAATCTCTCTCTAATAGATTGCGCTACCATAGGCTTGCAAATTCACCAGTTACAGTCATTCAGATTACATTAGCTAATAAATCATAAGGACTTTATTAAGGGTTGTAATAGGGGTAGGTTCAAAGCTAAGGTAAAAATGGCAAAGGGTTTATTACAAGCATTCACAAAGTATCAAATAAAAAGTGGCATTCAAAGTAAAATTATGAGATAACCACATGACACAAAGGACTACAACTACTCATACTAACTAATGATACTACACTTTATTCTTTTTCTTCTTTTCTTTTTTTCTTTCTGATTCCTTTTTTTCTCTTTTTGCCTTTTTCTTTTCTATTTTTTTTCTTGACTGATGCTGAGAACAATAAAAGCAAGGAAAATTACTAGCATCATAATTTAATAATAGATGATAACACGGTTTCCCTCAACCAAGAAAAGGGATTTAACTATTCATAACAAAAGTGAAAATCAAAGAAATAACCAAATGTAAAGTCTTCATCCCTGGTCTTTCCTAGAAAATTCTAAAACTCCTAGAGCAATACTGCAAAAAAATGAAAGACCTATCTATGGCTGTCAAAAACAAGAAGAAAAATTGCAGAAAAATGTAAAACTATCCTAAAACAAAAGCTACATGAATAGTAACTTTTCTCCCCTTTTATCTCCTTCGATCACTTCTTTTTCCATGATCTTTAGCAGATCACATCTCCCACGTATGTAGGATGCAAATCTTCAGGAATCTGTTCTTCCAAGATTATGAAAATCTCAAACGAATCAGATTTGAATTTGAAAGCAAATTTTGCAGATGGTTTCCATCCTAGCATGTACCCATGCTTAGTCAATGAATTTTCTGCCAATCTAGAATTTCGACTTATCTTTACTTTCCTTACCTATTTTTGATTCAGTTTCATATCCCAAGTGTTGAAAATCATCTGAAAATAATTAAGAAGCAAACCCATCAATTTTGAATAATAATTTCAACACATGAGGGAGATTTACATGCCCAATGAGTGCAAAACGAAAACTTAACACATGTCCTTACAATAGTAATTTATGGAATTCTATATCTAGTAGATGTCTATGGCCAAATCCTGGGAACACCATTATAGAGATTGTACAAATTTGTCCAATCTCTCAACCACCAAAACCCAGATAGGCAAATTCATGTCCTATCCTTAGGGCTTTGTGTATATGAGTTGTGGAAGCAAAGGAACCTCAGACAATTTGGTAGAACCAACTCCTCCAAAGAGGTTCTTGCATCTAAATTCCAAATAGAACTCAAAAAGCTCATCTTATTGAAAAACTTTAAGCAAACATGTACCAGAAATATCCTAACATCTCTTAATGTAAAAGAGGCTAAGCACTTCAACACAAGAGCATGTAAGACAATTAGAGGACATAAACAAAAGGAAAGTAAGAGAAATTAGAAATTACTTTAGGGAGAATCTAGTGTTCAAGGTGAAGAATGGAAATACAATTCAAGAAGAATAGCTGTAGTACCTGATTTGAGATCCTCCTCCATCCCCCAGAAGTAGGCGATATCCAGCGTCATTAGTTTTCTATGAGAATCCTAACATTAAATCTAGCATGAGGACATATGAAATAGATTAGATGAAGAAGGATCTGGGAAAGAAACACTAGACAGAACCTTATCACCTACGACTGTCTGCTGCAAAACAAGGCTTCCATTGGCATTAGAGATTCCAACCCTAATTGGGGAAGATTAAGGGCGTCGGGTTGCAGAGGAGGGGGAGTTTTACCCCTTTCATCCATATCCTTCTTTGATTCTTGGAATGTTGTTATTCTATGTGATGTAATGGCTTGGATACGTTGTCGTTTGATAACTTCTCTATGACTAACCAATGTATGACACTGCATTGTCGTTTTTTTTGGTCAAGGGAGAGTATTAATCTCCTTAAGTTGTATATTTGACTTCAATATTTTCAATATATACTCAATTTATTTTTTAAAAAACAAATCAAGTTTTTGGCATGTTTGTTAGGAACAGTAATAGTAGGAATCCTAGATTCTATTAATATAGCCATTATCTTTTGCATTTACTTTATTTTAATTTTCATGCATTTTATTTTCCTTTTGACTTATTTATTTAATTATCTTTTAACTTCTCTACTTTAACTTTGAGTTTGTGACTTATTGTTAGGATATATGATTCATTATCATAGACACAACTCACAATGGATGGATGAAGCAGATAATATTCTTATGGGAGTTATGATGTGTCATCACCTTTAGCAACATCAACATATTAGAAAGAAAAGTTTGGTGACATGTTTTCAGAAGCAACCGAATTCTATTTTTTGTTGTAACATTTATGGGAGTAACCACAATGATCATGAGTTCTAGGCACCAACCTACATGTGGGAGCAACGATACCAACCTCAAGATGCACCATACAAGAATAATTATAATTCAAAGTGGAGCAACTTCCTACTCTTATGGATGGAATGATTATCCGATTGAATATTTGTGGCAATAAGCACCTCAAGTTAAGAAGGCAACTCTAGAGGATATGATGGCAATATTTTTCATGAATCAAACATGAGTCATCAAAGAACAAAGGATTATATACATAACTTAGTGAGTCGGGTTAGTCAAGCGGCGAGAAAATTATCCGATAGACTACGGGTTAGTTTGCCTCGTAATAATAAAACAGATCCAAACAAACATGGAATAGCAATCACCCTTAAAGAGTGGGAACGAGCTTCCAAAAGAAGAAGAAGAAGAAAAGCAAGCCTCTGTCCAAGAAGTGGACGTAGAGAAGTTGCAAGAGATAATTAAAGAAGAAGACGAGCCAGAAACCTTTGTCCAGGAAGAAGAAAAAAAAGAAGAATGGACAAAGTGGCTGAGGAATACCTAGCAAAGGAACCAAATAAGAAAATTACTGATGAGTCATTCGTAGTCACCTTGAGTATGAATGGTGTTGAGCAAGTTTTACCTAATATAAAACTCTTAATATTCACAAGTATAGGGATTGTAAACTTGTAGTAATTATTGTATCGATCCCATAAGGAATTAACTAAAACTAAATGAACCTAACTTTTTTTAAGATTTTAAAATGTAATTTGAATGAAAAGAAATAATCAGAAATTAAAGTGATCAAAAAAATTAAGCACTTAGCCACCTAAAAAATTTGCTCCCACAATAAAACAAGAATGATCAAATATGAACGTCTAGGATTCATTCTATCATTATTTTGTTCTTTTAACCACTTTTGATTCAATTTAGTATTAATCTTATATTTTTGAAGGGTTAATTATTCTCTCTCTAGGCCTAATCATTTAAACCCAATTAATAATCCCTAATTGATAACGAAATTCCATATTTGCAATCTCTCGATAGTTCTTAAGCAATCTATCGGATAATCGAGTTCTTACAAAAGATCTCGCTTTGTATGATTATCACTTAGATATTTGCATGAATTATTTGGTTGATAACTCTTATTATCTAACCTAATTAGATAACTTTCAACTCTCTCTCTCTCTTTCTCTATTGATTTATTGACGAAGTATAAGAGAACACAAATATCACAACACCCAAAACATTGTATAGAAATCAAAAGTGTTCGAGTCAAAAAATAAGTCAAAGAAAAAAATCCTAATTTGAAATTAAAACATCGTCAACATGTATAACATCTTTGAATCTAGTTCACACATCAATTTTAATGAAAATAACAAAAGGAAAGAAAGAAAAACTTGATTTAGAGCTGAATCTGCAAATCTAGAAAATGTTGGACACCTGATGCTCCTCTTAATCTTCCTTGGATTAATCTCAATTTGGTAAAAGAGTCACGTGCTGAATTACAAAAAGAGTCGCGTGTTAAAAGCTGAAATTCGTTGGAACTGCTATTTACACTCTCTGTCACCATCGTGACAAGCAAGTCACAATGGTGACCTGCTTGTATACTTCCAATTCTTCTCTTTTGTTCAATTTCCTATTTCCATACACTCAAACACACATCACACACCTTTTGAAACATGAAATTAAGATCCAAATCATGCTCAAAAGCACATAAACACTTAGAACATAAACGAACACTATTAATGACATAATTCTAAGCCTATATACATGATAATCATATAAGAAATAATCAAAAGAACACTTAAGCATCTATCACAAAATATTATACTTTACACCCATCAAAGGGTTCCCACTTCCTACATGACAAATTGTTTGTGTCAATTAAAGAAATGGGGAGTTTTGTTATCCCTCAGTTTATTAACAGTTTGTTATTGAAAAGGGCAATAATACAGTTAATTAGGTTTATTAATTTTATCTTGCAACTTGTGACTTATTTACAGGCTACTAAATTGCCTTGGGGAGAAAAGGTGGACACAAACAATTGATTATAGACCTAGAATGACAATAATATGTAGGGTATGTCAAGCTAATGACGTTAAGTAAGCTTTGCACGAGAGGTAACCATAAATGAGGCTATGTTTTATTTTAAATTTCATGTTTATTCTATTTTAATATTTGTATTTATTTTCTTTTTTGTTTTTATTTTCCTTTTTCTTTATATTTTGTGAGGATTATTGTATCTAGTATAAGATGGTCCCTTATCGAAATTATAATATGAAAATCTCATTACTCAGGAATGTACCAAATTCCTCCACTTTTTGGCTTGTTATTCATTTTTGTTATATTGTGTATATTGAGGATACTGTACAATTTTAAGTGTGAGAAAGGGTTTAAAATTTTCTTCAATTTATTATAATATTTTTTGTTAAATTTTAATAATTGATATTCTCAGTTAGTTGAAATCTATCTGAGGTAGATGCTGGACAGTTCTCTCAAGAGTAGATTAGTTACATACTGAAGTTATTAAAACCCAAATTTGAATCCT
>JANKYE010706860.1:0-10632 GCA_032467995.1 Erythroxylum dillonii | reverse complement strand
CCAAATATGTATAGTAACATTATTATATGTATATTATACATAATTAATACATTATATTATATCAAAATTAATTCATTAACTATTATTTAAGTATAAGCATATTTATAATATAGGATAAAAAATATTCAGTAAAAAATCCAACTCAATGAATAAGAAAAAATAAATCACGCATGTGTCTGCCTTATGTTTCTAATTTCATTTGAATCAAGAATATCTTATTTGAAACTTTACAGATCAAGATATAATCGAAATACCGAAGTATATTCAGTAATTTCTCTACTTCATACTATTATAGCAGATTTTTTCAATTTCATTCAATCAATTTTTTTCAAATTAATTCGGAAGGCTACCAATTTTTTATGGAGAGGCAGAACAATGTGTTATTCAAGAATCAAGTCATTTAGAGGTCGAAAGAAAAAATTATGGCCAAAAGAATCAAGATTGTTCAGGTTTTGGAAAACCTTCGGGGCCACGATCATGCTCAAGCACGATCATGCTTTTCCAAACGACCTCAAATGTCATGATCGCGCAACAGAGCATGATCGTGCAATCCCAAATGCCCGCACAATGTCACGATCATGCTTGTGCAAGATCGTGCACTATTTTTTGCCACGATCATGCATCAGCACGATTTTGCACTCCTTCTTCCCCAGAACCACCTGCAACTTTTCTTCATCTTCTCTTCCTCTTTTCCTCTTAACCTCCACACTTCTAAATCATTTCTAGTATTTTTTCTCCATTTCAATTTAACTCAACACAAATAAATCAAAATTCCAAGATTTATATCAAAACCGTATATCATTCACGCTTTTCATTTTCTACATTTTTCTATCTTCTATATCTTTCCATTTTCATCAACACTTTCACTTCATTTAACTCCTTTCTATATCAAGATCTCACCAAATCCTCATTCCTTATCATTAAACTCATTTAAATTCAGTTCTACCAATACTCGATAGATTCACGCATGAACAGTGAAAAACAAACCTTATACGTGTTTCACACAACAAAACAGAGTATAATTTTATACATCAACTTTCATGCACTTCTGAATCATTGTCATTTAACTCCAAATATCACAATTATTTCAGTCCTATTCCAGGATCATACCATTTACAATACCATAAAACTCAAAACTCAACCTACTTGGGATAGCTAAATTTCTAACAATTCAAACTCTGGTAAATGGATGAACATTTACTATATATATTTAATTTTTTTGACACTATCACAACTGTGACTAAATAATTCACAACTATGATTTTGAATGTCATTATATATATTTACATATTTATGTAACTATTATATATATATATATATATACACACACACACACACACACACACACACACATATTATACAAATACTTGTCCTAAATATAAGGATTCAAATAATACCACTAAGCATTACAAACAGAAACTTAATATATTAAAATAAGCAGTTCAAGAAAAATTAGAACCTATAGAATATGATTATAATACAAACTCTATGATCTCTTCTATATATCACTATGAATCGCAAACAGAATCAGAATCCTCAATTAAATCCCAATACAACCTTTATTTAGATAACAATTCAGAATAAATTAATCAATGCATATATAGACACAGGAGCAACTATTTGTATTGCTTCAAAACAATTATTGACTAATTGGAAAAAATTAGAAAAACCACTACAAATACGAATAGCTGATGGAAGTTTTAAATTTATTTGGTATGTAAGTTCTCAATACTTCTATTTATCAACAAGAATCAAGATTACCATTAATTTTAGGAAATAATTTTTTTAAAATTTATATAATCCTTTTTGACAATATTTACATTACATCATATTAAGAACGCTAATAATTAAAGCCCTAAATTCAAAATCAGTTATTCTTAAAATTCCTATTTATTACACTACATATTATTAAAAACTACAACTTTTAACTAAAAAGTTCGATTATCTTCAGTTCTATCTTCTCAACAATATGTCTATTCAACTTGAAATTGAAACCTTATTAGAAAATGTTTGTAGTGAAAATCCCTTAGATCCAATTAAAAATAATAATCAACAATTAATTGAAATCAAATTAAAAGATCTTACACAAGAAATTAATATTCAAAATAATATACCTTATACCCAGCAAGATGTACAAGAATTTATCACAGAATGTTCAGATTTACTAACAAAACAATTGATATCCCCTAGCACTAGTAAACATTCCACTCTAGCTTTTTATATAAATAATTCAACCGAACAAAAACGAGGAAAACAAAAAATGGTTATTAATTATAAAAAAACTCAATGAAGCTACTATAGGTGATGCTTATAAACTTCCATGCAAGGATTACATTATTAATAAACTAAAAGGACATACATGGTTCACAACTTCAGATGCAAAATTAGGATATTGGTAACTCAAATTACATGAAAATACTAAAACTTTAACTGCCTTTACTTGTCCTCCTTAGAAACATTTTCAATGGAATGTACTACTATTTGGTTTAAAACGAGCCTTGAGTATCTATCAAAGATTCATAGATAACAATTTGGATGGATTAGAAGAATTTACCTTCGTTTATATAGATTATATTATCATTTATTCTAATCACGATAAAAATGATCATTTAAAAAGGTCAAAATAGTTCTTCAAAGATGTAAAGAAAAAGGATTAATTTTGAGTAAAAAGAAGGTCCGAATAGCTCAACAAAATATAGGATATTTAGGTATTGAATTTCATAATGGATATTTAAAATTACAACCTAATAATTTAAGTAAAATTCAATAATTTCCTAATCAATTAATAAATAGGACTCATGTATAGCAATTTCTAGGTATTTTAAACTATATCTCTGATCAAGGATTTAGCTAAGGAACAAAAGATTTTACAAATTAAATGCAGTACAAAATCTCAATGGAATTGTACCAATATTGATACTCAGGCCATTAAAAAAATTAAAGGGATTATGTAAGGATCTACCTATTTTATATAATTATCTTCCCAATGATACACTGCTAGTATACCTCAATTCCAGTATAGATATATGGGCAGGCTGCCTTTTGGCAAAACTACCTAACCAAAAGAAGTATTTACTCTACAAGTATATAAATGGGACTTTTAATCCTACCGAATTCAAGTATCTAATTCATGAAAAGGAGCTAGCCTATCTCAAAACTTTGAGAAAATGGCGTATTGATATATTACCTGTTGAATTTACTATTCAAATAAATTCCAAGTATTTATGTGGATTTATTCGATACAACATTAAAAGCAATTATAATCAAGGTCATCTTATTGGATGGCAACGTGAACTCAATCAATATCAGTTTAACATCCAATATATCAAATCTACTGATAATTTTCTTGCAGATATTTTAATAAGAGAATGGAAGACACAATATTAAGTCTGAAGGATTCATTAGCACATAAAGAAATTGAATTGCTCAATTTACAACAGCAAGTTTGCACTTTCACTAAGGAAATTAATCAACGACGAATCCCCATTTAGTTATTAGAAAAACAAGATACACAAGACAAACTATCCCCATATGTAAACATTTCCTCAACCAATCCAAATATCAATACTTCTACCATTCCTCTAATCACTCCTCAACAAGTTACCTAAACATCACCAATTCAACCAGCTAGTCCACCTGGATCTCAAAGATAGAAGGATGCAGCAGAATCTAAAAACTATGTTATTTACAATGGACCCATGTTAGGATTATATGATGAATGGCATAAAGCAGCTATATACATCACCAGAAGGTCAGGTATTTTACATAAAAGGTTTTCATCCAGAGATGAATCTGAAAAGGTTTTAGCAGACTTTAAAACCCTACATTGAAACCTCAATATAAACAAGTGTTGGAAAAACCTATCCCAGATACCAAAATGAAGTCTTTAGGCAAACCCATCAATATGGATCGCATAAATTCTTTACCTACAAAAGCTATTCAAAAAGAAGTTCGTAAACTAACATCAGAAATGTTCTATGACTATTTTCAATCACTCAACACATGGACTGAAGCCCAAAAGATTTTTCAATATTATCCTCAAAACCAAGGTAAATATGGACCAATAACATTCATCTTTCCAAACACCGATCCATTAACCACCTACCTCTTTTTTCAAAGTGGACTTATAGACACCATCTACCTTACAAATTTACATCTCCTCTTGGAATTCCCTGTTGGATTTATTCAAGCAGTCAAAAATAAAATGATATTATCAAGGATGCAGAAATCAAAATATTCTGAATTGCTTTTCTCACCATCAGAATTAGCTATGACATTTATCCACCTATTGATGAACCACCACAGTGTACATTCGAATGGGAACTTATCAATCAATTCAATCTCCATTGCCTAGAAGGTGTATTTATCCAAGGATCTAGAATTACTACCGAATCAACAGTAAAAGTCAACTTTAAAGGAATTAATCAAGTTATGATTTCAACATGCAAGTTTGCAATTAGTCCAGATGCACTTCACATCATCAAACAATTTTTAGTACCATTTTCTACTATGGAAGGGATCTTTCCAATTCATGGAAATATGCAATTTGCCATCAATTGCAAACTCATTCATAACATCAATGTAAATACTGCCCCTCAACCACTCAAGCAGAACAAGACACAGAATCCATTGAAGCCATTATTGAAGACTAATTAAAGAATCCACTCAACAAGGATGTAGGCCAGCAGGACGACCCTATTATTAAGTACTTTTCCTTTTTCTTTTATCAGTTGCCAGGCATCTGGTCAGGCATAATTTGAGGGGAGCCTCCCCTCTAATCTCATGACTCTCTACTTATAATCTTGGTAGATTTAGATAGGATTCATTCATTTGGTTTGCAAACATGTAGCGTCCGAAGCCTTACAAGCTCATGAAATAATAAACTCTCTTGGTTCTTACTACTTCTCTCTGGATTTAAAACGTAAACGGAGAACAAGGTATAAAGCTATTAGTTTTTATCGTTTCATCAC
This sequence comes from Erythroxylum dillonii, assembly GCA_032467995.1. Taxonomy (NCBI): domain Eukaryota; kingdom Viridiplantae; phylum Streptophyta; class Magnoliopsida; order Malpighiales; family Erythroxylaceae; genus Erythroxylum; species Erythroxylum dillonii. Next base: position 5,662 of record JANKYE010706860.1, on the reverse strand, counting down.
CTTTTACTCATGTGTATTTACTTATCGATTATCTCTTTACTCCTATATTGATCTTTTTATCTGCTAGCTTCATCGCTTTTTCCTACTTATCAGTTATATGAACTTTTATCGAACTGTTTAGGTTATAATTTTAACTAACTACTATTTCACCATCTATTTGATAAATTCTTAAATCCAAATGTTTGTTATAACAATCTTGATTTACTAGGGTTAACTTTTCTTTTAGAATGCCTCGGTGCAATTGTTGTCGAGACAGAAGATATCTTATTAATTTAACTACCCAAACAATAAGTTTAAGTAGATAAATTATCTCAACTCAACAAAATTTGCAGCTCATAGCTTACTTTTTCACCCAGTTTGAAAAATGTTCTGAAAGTATTCAGGAACATGAATCTATCTTAACTAAAGAAGAAGCCGACCTTAGACAATTTCATTTATTATTATCAAAACACTATGCACTCCATCTAGAAGCACGAAATATTGATCCTCTTTAATTTACTGTATTGCTCTCTATGTATCTAATCATAACGTATGTTTCTTCAATAATACTCTATGTTTATTATCTGATTATTCATGCATTTTTACCTCTTTTTATCTTCTTACCTATCTGTTTTACTTATTTAGATTCCCGTTCTTTATATATAATTTTGTGGCATTGTTTTAGACATTGTTTTAAACTGTTTATTTTACAATATTTAGTAGCATATATGTATTATAAAAGTACGAAACAAACTACTTTACTTTTCTATAATGAGACAAAAATTTCCTTTATAGGTTTTTATAATAAATATTATAATGACCACATCTAATTGTTCTATTTGTAATCAATTAATAGACCATATACAATTTATCGAACAATTAAAAATCAAATATTATGATGAATTCAAACATTTTGAAAGTTGTTATAACTATGTCCAATTTGTTATCTCCAATCCCAGAGCTATACAACTTGGAAAAGAAAGATTAGACGTAGCCCGAAATTTATATCATTTTTATACACAAGAATTAAATCATTTAAAACCAAGATTAGTTGATCATCAAATCAGTACTCCTTATCATCAAAATGATTGATCAAAATCAAAATCAAGAACCAAGTATATTAGAAATAGATAACTTGGAATTAACATAATAAACAGGTACATTTCATATAAATACATTATTATCTAATGAAAAACAAAAACAAATAGCAAAAGCTCAATTAAATTTAAAAGTCGGACAAGACATCCAAACTTCCCTTTTTAAACATTTTCTAGATCATAAAAATATCATTTGTTTTGGAAAAATCGTTCATGAAACACCTATTAGAATGGATTGATATGATGGACATATTTGAATTAATTTAATCGATCAAGAACAAATTTCAAAACAATTACAAAAAATACCTAAAGACAAACGATCAAAAATTGGTTATATTCATCTCTCTACTATACAAATTCTCTAAAAATCTACGTTCAAAGAAGGTATAGATTCAGCTATAAGAATGACAATAGTCGATGAAAGAATGAATGACCTAAAAGATCAAATAATAGGAATGATGAATGGAAATTTAGCATACTCAGTTAAAATAAGAAATTCCTCTCAAATCACATAATTCAGATGATACAATTACTATAGCTTATAAATTCTACAAAGAAGATTTAATGACTCATTGACAATGTCCTTTTTCTATTACTTATCAAATAATTTATGCATTAACAAACTCTCATTATAGCATCTAATTCAAAAATATTGATAAAATTTATATAGACCAATTATTTACTGATGTTGCTAAAGTAGGAACTAATTTTAGAACTAAACTAAGAACCTTACATGCAATACAATATCCTATTCATTTAGACACCTCTAGTTTACGTAGAAATTCGTTTTTAGATAATGCATCTTCTTCTAATTCATCCCACCTTTTAAAATCACAATCCTTACGATTATCCAGACCTATTAGATTTATTGAACCTGAAAGAAATATTGAACCAATAGTTAGAATTATTGATCCTATTCTTCATAATAAACCTTTACCTGAAAATAAAGAATTAAAGGAATTAGAAAATATAAAAATCAAATTACTAATTTAACTACCTATATCAAAAATAAATTATGAGTGTTACACAATATATTAAAGAAATAAAAGAACATCAAATACAATTAGACATGCAACTTACTCAATTAATAAAAGTTCAAGCAGTACAAATAATTCAACAATTAGTTAAGGAAAACAAACAAAAAATAGGATTTATAAAAAACTTAAAATAAAAATTAGATAACAGATTGAAAAAATTAGCACAACAATTAAAAATTAATAGCTTAGAACAATAATTAAAAATTGAAAGCTCAAGCTCCAAAGCGGTATCAGGGCCTAACATATTAGTAAGGCCATGTATTGTTTAAAATCATATTTAATTAATAAATCTAACATAATACAAGATGAATCATTAGAAGATGTCGAAAGAAATATACAATCTCAATTAGCAGAAATTACTCAGTTAGTACAAAACCTAACTCTACAAACGGATACAAAAAAATACATCAAATAACTGATAAAGATGAAATTATTTATGGTTATGAATCAAATGAAGAAATATATGTTGATACAGATCAACCCGAAGGTAGTAAAACTAGAGAACAATAAGTAGAAAGGCGACATGTAAAAAGAGAACAAAGTAGTGGCGATAAACGAAAGAAAGAACAACAACATTCATATCAATGGCAATATGATGATTTATTAAATCAACATGGATATTATTAGAAAGTCATATATAAGTCACGACTTGTAACTTGTTTAGTCACAGCCGTGACATATATATATATATATATATATATATAAAAGAAATAAAAACCTCCTCTTTTTGAAATTCATTCTTGTCTTCACAACTTAGTATAGTAAAAAAGCCTAAACACTTTTTTATCTACTTTCACTACGCTTTGAGGTAGGAAACGAAACAAGGCTGTGCTAAGTATTGCTAAAGGGACTACTTTTGTGTTACCTTAGTTCAAGAGTTTGGAGTTAAGGTTAGGGCTGAAACGCTCGATAAAAGCTTCTTAGTACAACCCGGCGATATTATGGTCAAAACTGAAACTAGGTAAGGAAGCGTGTTGAACCCATTACACTATACTAGCTTGTGATTGCCTTGAATGAATTTAGGAAATTTTCTACATCCACCCATGAATGCAGAAGCGTATGGAGAACACGTTGTTTGATTAGATTTAGGATCCAAAGATAGCATTAATACCTTGATAAATGAATTACGATTACAGTATACAACAAAGATAGAAAATAATAAAGATCTCATAATGAGAAGACCTGATTACAAAGCTATTATGTATTTTATGAATAAACAACTCCAGATACTAGAACTCATCCGAAATACATGATATGAGACTAAAACCATCATAGATTTCACACTCCTTGAACTACAGGAAAATGAAGAACCATTTGGACCACTTGGAACTCCCCCTGGATTTGACTAAATATCAAGAAAGATCACAAAAAGATATTTGATTATGGATTCACACTGTTCTAATTTGGTTCTAATTTTATCTATTTCTGTATCAAGCTGTCTTAATCCTATCTGACATTGTAACAATGGTTTGGTTTTGGGAAAAATCGGTCTTTGGGCGTAACCAATATCACCACGATGAGCTGTGCGAGGGACAAAAGTGATAGGGATTGGTTTGGCATAAATATTTTTAAGGCGCTTGACGGTTATCAATTGATGACGTGGAATTTTAAATAATATCTGATTAGCTATGGTATCAAAAGTGATTTTATGAAATAATTGGAGGAAATTATTTCCTAACAATATATCGGTACAAGTATTATGAAAATAGAATGGTAGACATTTTATTATAAATGATCCTAATAAAATTATCGGCTGTTCAACTCCTATGTTTATTTCTATGGTATGATCTGATATATCTTTTCCTTTTATTAAGGGTAACTCTTTATGATAATGTTGTGGGAAACATTCTGTTTTACATAGACATGCTCCTGAACCACTATCTATCAATAGAATAAGAAATAAAAAGATCTTTTCAAAATTTGATTGTAAAAGTGGATTTTGGCAAATAAAAATGCACCCAGATAGTATTCCATATACAACATTTTCTACTCCACAAGGACATTTTGAATGGTTAGTAATGCCTTTTGGATTAAAAAATGCACCACAAATATTTCAAAGAAAAATGAATAATATCTTTAAAAACTATACTTATATCTTTGTCTATGTTGATGACGTTTTGATAGCATCAGAAAGTATGCAACTTCATTTAAAACATTTAGATAAGTTTATTGATATATGTACTACACATGGATTAGGATTATCAAATAAGAAATAAAAAATATTACAAAATAAAGTAGATTTTTTAGGCATGCGAGTAGATGGACAAAGAATAGAATTACAAAATCATATTGTAGAAAAGATTGCAAAATTACCTGATAGATTAATAGATAAAAAGCAAGTACAAAGCTTTTTAGGAATTTTAACATATGCTTATGAGTTTATTCAGAATTTAGCTCAGTTACGAAAACCCTTCCAAGATTTACTTAAAAAAGACAAGATATTTAGTGTTACTCCAGAATTAGAAACTCAAGTAAAACAAATAAAGGAAATGTGTAAATCATTACCAAAATTATATTTACCAACTCAAGAAGATAATTTAATTCTAGAAACTGATGCTTCAAAAAATTATTGGAGTGGTATTTTAAAGAAAATAGTTTATGATAATAATAATGAAAAAATAGGAGAAAGCTTATGTAGATATTGTTCAGGAACATTTAGTTATACTGAAAGTAGATACCATATTAATGAAAGGAATTATTATCTATAGTAAAGAGTTGTAAAAAATTTTATTACTTTTTACTCCCAAAAAGATTTTTACTTCGAACAGATAATACTCAGGTAAAAGCCTTCATTAATAATAATTTACTTAGTCGACCTAAACATAAACGATTGATTAGATGGAAGATATTACTTTTTTGATTATAATTTTGATATTGAAATTGTGAAATTTGACAAAAATCTTCTAGCAGATTTTCTGACAAGAGATGGAAGACCGTCGCCACCAGATACTTGAAGAGATCAAGAAAATGGATATGGAGATAAAATCAATCAAAGATACAATCTTAGATTTTCTTGATATTGCTAATCTCCCTGGATTAATAAAAGAAATTTCTAATTTGATAAGACAAGGTAGTCAACTCATTCAAATGAACATTGATAATTATGACAATTCGAGCTTAAGATTGTGGAATATATAGCCCAGTCTACACATACTCCTAATATACCCATACATCCAAAAATAGATGTTCTTCAACTTGAAAAAATGAATATCGATTTGAGACCTCAGAAAAGTCCTTCTAGTTTACCTACAACCTCCCAGATAATGAAAGACATATCAATGATATCACCTGATGTTGAGCAACAACAAAAGATGATGAAAGAGTTATTTCAACTGACAAAGAGTGAAACCCGATTGATCGCGGCTCGTCGTTCCATCTAGGATCGATCCTTGGAAACTGGTCAAAAATAATTTATACCAAGGAATGCAATATAGGATGCAACCTCGGGTCGTCTCTCTTAATCGAAACTTAGTGAAATGGACCTAAGCTAGCCTATATGTCATAAAATGCAAGCGAAATTAGTAAGGAAAAGGTGGGGTTTGATTTTGA
>JANKYE010706832.1:0-10633 GCA_032467995.1 Erythroxylum dillonii | reverse complement strand
ATCAAGCATTTATCAATACTAGTACCAAAAATTAGCAAGTCATCCATATATAAACTAATGATCACACATTCTCCATCAATGAATTTAGTATGCACACATTTATCCACTTTAATAGAAGAGAAACCTTCACTTAATAAAACTTGAACAAAATTTTCATACCACTGCTTAAAAGCTTGTTTAAAGCCATATATAAATTTTTGCAATTTACAAACTTTTTTCAAACCCAGGCAAAACACAACCTTTAAGTTATACTATGTAAATTTTTTCATTTAAATCATCATGTAAAATACAATTTTGACATTCATTTGGTGAATACATAAATTATGGATAGAAGATAAAGCAATCAAAATACAAATTAATGAAATTATAATTACAGGTACATAAGTATCAAAATAATTAATATTATGTTTTTGAGTATGAGCCTTTAGCAACTAGATGAGCTTTATATTTATTAATATAACCATCAAGTTTAAATTTCCTTTTTAAAATACATTTAGAACCAATAAGTTTGGAACCAAATCCCAAGTTTTATTTTGTAAAATAGAGTCAATCTCATATTTTAATGGCTTCTTTCCAAAATGGTGCATCAAAAGAAGAAATTGCATTATAAAATGATAAAAGGTTATTTTCAACAAGAAAAATGTAAAAATCATTTCCAAAGCATATTTCTTTTTTTGATCTTTTACTCCTCGGTAACTTACTAGAGTTTTCACAATCAATATTGCCAATGGAAATGCAAGAATTTTTTCTAGAAAATGGAAAAATATGTTTAAAACATTTTGCATTCTTTGTCTCAATTATAGTGTTACTATTAAGGACATCACTTTTCAAACTAAGAAATCAATAAGCAACAATATTATTATCATAACTAATAAACATGTAATTAGAAGTTTTTTAATCTATTTTCACTACAACAAATATATACAATTTGCGACGTTTTTTAAAAAAACGTCACAAATTATTCAGTCTTTTGGTAACGTTTAAAAAATGTCAAAAAAAGAATCAATTTTTTGTGACGTTTTTATAAAACGTTACAGATTTGTCACATGTTTTGTGACATTTTTTTAATAAAACATCGTAAAATAGTACCCGCGACGTTTTGTCAAAGAAAACGTCGCGTTTGTTCAATTCATGTTTAAAAGTTTACACTTCCCACCATTTTGCTACATTCTTTTGTCGTGTTTCGGCTTCTGGTTTCTTCTTCTTCTCCGCTTTTCGGTCCTAACAAATAACCCCTCCACTCTTTTCCATTCCTCTCATCTCTCTCTATCTCTCTCTCTCAAACCGGAAGCACAGCTCTGCTAAATCGTACCGGTAACACTATGAAAAGAGGTAAATCAAAGTCCGATACCAGGAACCCAAAGTGAGTTTCGTTTTTTCTTTTTTGGCACTTTTTTTATTTTTGTTCTGGAATTAGGTTTCGTTGAGGTCCTTGCAGATCTTAAATCTAGAAATTTTCAGACTCCAAATAGGCAAATTGATGAGTTTGTGGAATGGGCAAATTCATAAGCAAAGCGCCTCTCAGCAACTAGTATACAAATTGATGAGTTTGTGGAATACCCATTTGTACAAAAGCAAGGTTTTGATTGAAACCAATCTGAACTTCACTGTCTAGTGGTTGCTACTCACTCTTGAATGTCATCTTCGCATGAGAAGGAGTCAAGGTTAACATAAATGGAAGCAAATATTGCAGCTTTCGTTGGGTCAATCACCAAATTCTTCACCGGAGCTTACCAGATCCCCTAGTGTGATCGTGACATCGTTGCTTTGAGTTCTTTTTTGCTCATTGGGTTTTGGGTATTCTTTATCTTGATGTCAATCTCGTGTTTTTATATCTCTTCGCTGCATTGTGTTGTCAAGTTTCTCACTTTAGGGACAAAACTGGAGTTGGGTTTTGCAGGTCGAAACCCATTCTATAGGTTGCGGGTAGAGGATTGTTTGGGTTGAGAACTTGGGTAATCATTTTCAATTATGTTCTTGATTAAGTGCGCCTCAGAGAATTTATTTTGAATTAAGGAAAAAAATAGTTATGCTATAATGTTGTTCTGGCAATGCATTTGCTTAGTTTGTTTGCACCTTTTTTCTTCAATTGGAGAGCTTAGATTGTATAGTGTTGTTCTGGCAATTAGTTTGTTTGCACCTTTTCACAAAACCTTTCTCATAGAAGTTTCAAGCTTCCCAAATGGCTTGAGTACTTTTTTGCATATTGTGTTCTTGCACTTCAGGTTAGATGTATTCTCTAAACCTCTGTTTGTGTTTATAAACTTCTTATGGTTCCAACTGCAATTGTGCCCCTGTTTCGGTGATTGCAGGGGAATCCAATTGACTGGGTTAGCACCCATAAGTACCACCATCAGTTATGTGGAACAAGAAATGTTAAGACTGGAATTCATCATCTTAATTCGGTGTTGGGATTATAAGAATTAATATTTAACATACTGAAGATGAAAGGGGTTTTTGTTTATTAAAATTTCTAGCATAATAGTTACATGATTCTGATGGATAGAGATCATTGGAAAATGGAAACTAGAAAGCGATGAATAAGGTCGACTAAACTTTCTCTTGTTGTGTGATTTTAAATCTTGAAGCTTGAGGCGAAAGTTTATGTATCTGCAGGGCTGCGTTTATGTGTGGAAGGGAACCAAATTTTGAGCTCTCAAAAGTGGAGAAGGAAGAACTCAAGAAATTCAAATGGGATGAATTTTTAGCAATTGCACGCAGTGCAATCAATAACAAAAGTAAAATTTCAACTATGATATACTTAATTCTGAGTTATATCCATGATATGTTTAATTTTTTTAATTTTTTGATCGTTAATGATTATATCAGAGCACAACAGAAAGATTGGAGCAGGGACTCAAAAGGGATCTGAGCTTAGGTTACAGAGTGATGACGGGGGTGTCAAGCAAGAAATCGATGGGTCAGCTTCAGAAGATATGGAATCCTTGTGTCTTCAATGCATATGGATGGTCTGCGTTTAGGCCTTTTCTTCTTTCTTTTTGTTTCTAAAAGCCAATTGTTTAGTTTATTGACTTATTCCATATATGCACTTGACAAACCCGAAAAGATGGTTAATTGGATAGTGGATGCATTCGACTGTACATTAACTTTCAGGCAACGGACAAATGCACAGCCAAACCGTCACAGCTTTTTGTGGCCATTCTCTTACTTTTGGTCATTTAATTAAATATTCTCCTTAAAAAAAAGTAAATATTTTGCTTCTTATTTTTTAAATTTATTTATTTATTTTTGCCCTTTCCTTTATTCTACTCAAAGAAAAATAACAATAAGAATAAAATATAAAAATTTTTGTATTTTAAAAAATAATTATTAAAATTAAAAAATTATTAAATTAAAATTATTTTTGAAAAGTGAAAAATAATAATCGAACGTTTAAAAGTAATGATATATTGAAAAAAATTGAAGAATTATTAAATAAATAAAATTCATAAATAATATTGAATAGATATTAAATAAATAAGGTTTAAAAATTTTGTTATTTAAAAAATTATTAAAATTGAAAAATTAATAAATTTAAATTATTTTCAAAAAATAAAATTACTAATATTTTTGAAAATAGAAACGTCACGGAAGACTTTCAGCGACGTTTCTAAAAACGTCGTGAAAGACTTTCTGTGACGTTTTTTAAGAAACATCGCGAAAAGTCGGAATGTAACTTTCTGTGACATTTGCTAAAAATATCGAAGAAAGACCAATCTTTCTGTGACATTTTTTTAAATGTCACGGAATGTTAATATTTTCTGTGTCGTTTTATAAAAAACGTCGCAAAAACCTTTTGCCTACACCACAATCCACGACGTTTTTGTGACATTTTTTAAAACATTGCGAAATGTATTCTACGACGCTTTTTGAGATTCTGTGGCGTTTTAAAAACGTCGCTAATTGTCTTATTTTCTTGTAGTGAAATGATGTAGATACTTTTTACGATATTGGAAGTGAAATATATAAAGAATTTTTAGGCAAAGATATAATATTACACAAAGAAGAAACTGCGAATGCAAATAGATTAAAAGCATTACGGCATTTAAATAATATGAGAATTTGTGATATATGTTATTTAGAAAATTATAGTTGTGAGTTCAAAAAATATTATTATAAATTATCAAGATCAGAACAAGAAATGTATATACATATTTTTATTCAAAAATTACCTTATCCTATGAATTTTAAAGTACAAAAAAAAAAATTTCAAGAAAGAATCGATAATCATACCATTGCTCACAACTTAGGAGGAGCTATCTGACTCCCTGAAGAATTATTAGCTGAACAATGTTTAGAAACAAAACGTAAGAAAACTTTAAAGCATCAAAACATACAATCTTGTTGTGCTCAAAATGTAGAAGTACCACAGCAATATGGATGTGAACCAGTAAGATACAAAAAACATAAAAAGCATATACGACAAAAATCATATCGCTATAATAAACCCTATTGTTGGAGACGCTATCTGTCCCGACAATTTAGAAACAAACCATTTAAACCTTATCGAACATATTTTAGAAAACGTAAATATAGGCAATTTAAACCTAAACAAACAGATTGTCCTCAACGCAAGAAAAGTTGTAAATGTTGGATTTGTAAGGAAGAATGTCATTATGCAAATCAATGTCCAAAGAAAACTGAAAAAAAAATAAAGTTCATATCTTATATTTAGCCAGTCAAAATCACTTAGAACTTATTGAATCCAAATATAACACAGATTCTACTATCTCTTCTATTTATTATTGTGAATCTGAATCTAAAAGCAACTCCGAATCAACAGTTGAATCCCAACACGACTTTTATTCAAGTAATAATTCAGAATAAAAAAGTTAATGCCTACATAGACACAGAAGCAACTATTTGTATTGCCTCTAAACAACTCTTAACTACATGGAAAAAACTAGAAAAACCATTACAAATTAGGATTGTAGATGGAAGTTTCAAATTTATTTGGTATGTTAGTTATTATAATAATATATTAATTGAAAACTATACATTTTCAATCCCTTCTATTTATCAACAGGAATCAAGATTACCTTTAATTATAGGAAATAACTTTCTTAAATTATATAATCTATTCTGTCAGTATTTACATTACATTACATTTAAAACCCCCTTCATTAAGACTATTAATCAGAAATCTATCATTTTAAAGATACCTATATATCATACTACTTATTACCGACAGCTTAAAGTTATAACTTCTAAATTAGATTCTTTACACTTATATCTTTTAACAATATATCCCTTCAATTAGAAATAGACACTTTACTTAATGAAGTCTGTAATGAAAATCCCATTAAAAATCAAAATCAAGAACTCATTGAAATTCGACTCAAAGATCCTACACAAGAAGTCAATATACGAAACAATATTCCTTATACTTAACAAGATGTTAAGGAATTTATTTCTGAATGTACCAAACTTTTAGAAAAAGGATTAATTAATCTAAGTATTAGTAAACATTCAGCACTTGCCTTTTATGTAAATAATTCAGTCGAACAGAAACGAGGTAAATGCCATATGGTTATTAACTATAAAAAATTAAATGATGCAATTATAAGCGATGCATATAAATTACCTAGGAAAGATTATATTATTAATAAACTTAAAGGACATACTTGGTTTACTACATTAGATGCCAAATCAGGTTACTGGCAACTTAGATTACATGATAATACAAAAGCATTAACAACATTTACTTGTCCCCTTAAAAAACGTTTCCAATAGAATGTATTACCTTTTGGATTAAAACAGAAACCTAGTATTTATCAGAGATTTATAGATAACAATTTAGAAGGATTAGAAGATTTTACGTTTGTATATGTAGATGATATTATTATCTACTCTAATCAAGATAAAGACGATCATTTGAAAAAGGTTAAAATAGTTTTACAACGATGCAAAGACAAAGGATTTATTTTAAGTAAAAAGAAGGCTAAAATTGCTTAACAAACCATTGAATATTTAGGTATAGAATTTCATAATGGTTACTTAAAATTACAATCCAATATACTTAAAAAATTACAATTATTTCTAGATCAATTAACCCATAAAACTCAAGTACAACAATTTCTTGGATTATTGAATTATATGTCTGATCAAGGTTTTCTAAAGGAATTAGCAAAGGAAAGAAAAATTTTACAATTAAAATGCAGTACAAAATATCAGTGGAATTGGACTCCAACAAACGCACAAGCAGTTCAAAGACTCAAGAAGATCTATAAGAATTTACCAATTCTTTATAACTATCTTCCCAAGGATAGACTGCTAGTACAAATTGATGCTAGCAAGGATACATGGGCAAGATGCCTCTTGGCACTACCACCCAAACAAAAGAAGAATTTAGTTTGCAAGTATATAAACGGGAAATTTAATCCCGCTGAACTCAAGTTTCCAATACATGAAAAGGAAATGCTGGCCTGTCTAAAAACATTGAACAAATGGCGCATAGATTTATTACCGCTTGAATTTACAATTCAAACAAATTCCAAGTATTTATGTGGATTCATTAGATACAACATTCAATCCAATTACAATCAGGGTCGTTTTATTCGATGGCAACTTGAATTGAATCAATTCAACTTTATGATTCAATATATTAAAACCACTAACAATTTTCTTGCAGATATACTCACTTGCGAATGGAAACAATCATCAAACAGCTAAAGGAAACATTAACCCTCAAGGAATTAGAACTTGTAGAATTACAACACAAAACCAGCCTTGTTACTAAAGAAATCAACCGCCTTAAAACTACCATTACTCTTCTTGAAGAACAAGACACTTCAGAAAAAACTCCATCAGTACCAAACCAATAGTCACCCCCTTCTAGTATTCAACCAGGTAGACCTAAAACACCATCCTCCTCACCAGAAATACTTCCCAGACAAGAATTATCCTAGAAATAGCAGGATCAAAAGTCTATGTTATCTATAATGGACCAATGTCAGGCATCTATGATCAATGGCACCAAGCAGCAATACATATTACCGACAAAAGCGGTATTTTACATAAAAGTTTCTCTTCTATAACTGAAGCAGAAAAAGCATTACAAGAATTCCAAAATCCACCTCTTCGCCCTCAATATAATACAATACATACCATTCCTTCCACTATTCCTACTAATGTGTAAACTCTTGGCAAAACCATAAATTTAGAAAGAATTCATTCCCTTCTAACAAAAGCAGTACAAGAAGGAGCCTGAATACTCACATAAGAAATGTTTTGTGGTTATTTCCAAGCACTCAGTGAATGGACTACAGAAATGAAAAAGTTTCAATATTATCCACAAAATCGAGGACGATATGGACCAAAAGCCATTATCTTCCTCAGAGCTGATCCACTAACCACTTATTTATTATTTCAAAGTGGACTCATTGATACAATTTATCTTCAAGATGTACAACTCTTAGCAGATTTTCCAATCAGTTTCACTCATGCTGTCAAGAATTACAAGGAAAGATTTGCTAAGGATCGAGAAATCTTCATCAAGATCTACAACAGTTACCCCATTTTTGAAGAATCAGACACATGCACCATGGCAACCATTAGATTACCACGAATTGCTTATTTAGAAATTGGAGTTAGCAATGGCATTTATCCACCATTAGATGAACCCCTAAAACATGAGTTCCATTGGGACACAATCAATCAATTCAACCTCAACTGCTTAGAAGACATTTTTAGTCAGTGCAATCGCATCACCAATGAATCAATGTTCAAGATCAATTACAAAGGACCACAGATGATCATGCTCTCAGCATACAAGTCACCTATCAGTCAAGAAGCAATCCATATTATTCAACAGTTTAGTTAACCGTTCACTCATATGGATGGAATCTTTGCACAACTTTCAAATTCATGGAAATATGCAATCTGTAAACAGCTACGTGAATATCCAGCTCATCACTGTCCTCACTATCCTACTACATCCAAAGTAGTCAATCAACCACAGGAAAAAGAAGACACCACCAACGACGCACTTATCATTATTAAAGAGTAAAGCATAAAAAAAGGCAACCAGTAAGTATGTAGGTCCACTATGTGACCAACAGCTTTAAAAACTTAGAAATTATTGTAGTATCTTTTACTTTAGAATCTTTCACCTTTTACTTTTTCTTTTATGTCAAATTGATCGGCCTCTTTGTTTTTGGCCTTTAGTTCTTTTTGTTTCCTATAAATGTAACCTCTGAGCTCTCAGTTCAATATAAGAAACTAAATAAACATTCTGTTTGCTCATCGTTTCTCTTCGCGATTTCCCCTAGGATTGACATTCAAGCGTAAACGAAAACGGTATGCGCAGCAATATTTTTGTTTAGCTTTTTATCCAATGCATATTATTCATCTCAACTATCTTTTTTATATAGTTTAAGCAAGCATTTCATCATGGCAACTAGTTATTTTGAACGAAAAAGAGCAATTAAAGCATTTATTGCAGAAACTTATGAACAAGAATCCAATTTAAAACAATTTCTCATCATTTATCATGCACGCAATAAGCACGCACATAACACCTACCTTGATCCCCTTTATGCAGGAATTGATCCAAAAGCCGAAGCAATCAGGATATTAGCTTTAAGTATTATGCAGGATACCGCTAGACTCATTGATTAGTCAATGAAAAAATCACAGAAATATGTCAGATTAGACAATTTTATGTATCACTCATCAAACTTCTTATTGATTAATAAGAATGTATTTTGATTTCAAACGTCATCTTAAATAACTAATTAATGTTTATTATCATATTGAAGAAGAACAATTGCATTATAGGAAGCTTTATAAAGATACATTAGAATTAGCAAAAGAATGCCATAATGATCAACTCTTAAGAGAAGCACGTCAATTATTATCTCAAACAGAATATATCTATTCATCTGTTAAATTAGATAGAAAAGAAATTCATAATCATATTCAATATTTAATTGATTAATCATTTCATCGTGACATTTTGTATATTTTATTTCATTAATTATTGCATGAATTATTTTATTACTTTCCTTCAATATTCTTTATGTTTTCTTTATATTCATCCTTTACTATTATTCTTACTTCTTAGTATAATGTTTGTTCATCCCCTTGATTTAGATCACTATTTATGTACAAGTATGGATTATATTTTTATTTCTCTCAATTATTTGTGGCGCAAAATATTTAATCTTGAAATAATAGATTATTTCATGATTTTAAACAACGAAGACAACAACGAAGAAGAATATTATTCTATAGAGTTACATGAAGAAGACTATTATTCCCTAATTGTAGACAAATGTTAATATGACTTGCCCTATTTATACTAATATAGAAGAACAAATAATATATACACAAAATAATATAGATATATATCTAGATCATATACAATATAATGAAACCCATATTAATTATATCGCTTTTGTAGGAGTTAATCCATTAGGTAGAAGACCATATTATGAACATTTAGTTGTAGTTCAACAATTACACCACCTATATACAAAACATCTAGAGTCTTTAGAAACATACCAAACCAATCATCAACTCTATCATTCACGAATCTAGACTATGACTGAATCAATAGAAAAAGATTCTACCGTCTTATATGTAGACACATTAGAACTAACTGAATCATTAGGAACATTTCAACTCTCTACTTTATTATCACAAGATAAACAAAAACAGATAGCCAAGGCTTAGTTAGATTTAAAACTAGGACAAGATATACATAAATCAGTAATTAGAAAATTATTCAATCGTCAAAATCTTATTTATTTTTGAAAAATGATTTATGAAACACCCCTACGAGTAGATCAATGTAATAGACATATTAGAATTAGTCTTATAGATCAAGAACAAATTACAAGACAGTTACAACAATTACCAGAAAATAAACAAAAGAAAATCGGCTATATTCATCTTTCCACTATACAAATTTTACTTAAATCTACCTTTCAAGAAGGAATTGATTCACCTATAAGAATGACTATTTTAGACAAACGAATTACCAACTTAAATGATTAAGTTATTGGTATGATGAATGGAAATTTAGCCTATAGAATAATAAAATTTAACACACGATTAAAATTAGGAACCCCTTTATTATCCTTTGATTTACAAGATACTATTACTATTGCATATAAATTTTACAAAGAAAATTTAATGATATCAAGACAATATCCCTTTTCAATTACTTACCAAATTAGTCATGCTTTAACCAACTCTCATCATAGTATCAAATTTAAAAATACAGACCAAATCTATATAGATCAACTTTTTCAAGATGTCGCAAAAGTAGGAATAAAATTTCATACAAAATTAATACCCATTTACTAGTCAACCCATTAATCGAATTAGTCAATACTCATTTACTAGTCAACCCATTAATCAAAGACATTCATTTTTAGAACAACCTCTTCCAAATTTCCCTTTATTCAATAGATCACAATCAGTTTCGAATTAGTAGACCTCTTCATTTTATTGAACCTACTAATAAAGAATCGATTAGAATTACAGATCCAACAATTGACCGAAATCAAAAACATTTAGATACCATTCAAAATCAGATTACAGATCTTACCTGTACTTCTACATTGTCATCTATGTGGGGTATGGTTTGGTTCTCTCATCCCGCCGAACATTATACAACCTTATCTCT
>JANKYE010706810.1:0-10634 GCA_032467995.1 Erythroxylum dillonii | reverse complement strand
CAAGGTTATTTTCACACTCCCGTTTCATGATTCAGAGTAAGCTCAAGGCTTCATAAGTAAGCAAGAGAGTTGGGTTCTGGAAACGGGATCCAACAAATGAGGTAACCATCATCGATGGTCCACTCAATTCATGCAACACAACAATTCACATATCAATTAAACATACTTAACAAGATGCATATGAAATATTCATGAGACACTTTTCCAATTATTACGTTGTTCTAACCGAGTGCCTGAACTGCCCCATATAGGGCTCATTGAATGTTGAGTCTAAGGCTCTGAATCACTTGTGAGCTTGAGGCTTAGGATCACTCATTGAGCTTTTAACTCTAATCGGTGGCGACTCTGGTCACAACTGTCATTATCTGATTATGCATTCATGAATGGAATGCATGTACCACAATCATCACATTATAAAGCACATAGATCTTCCCATTCACATTCAAGCAGTACTTAAGTAATTCAATCCACATTACACAATCATTGGACCTCCTGTTTGGTATCCATAATCAAATCATATTCATTCAATATTCAAAACATATTTGTAAGCAAACAAATAATTAAGTTAGACCATATAGGTTACTCACAAGTTGCTCCAGAAGCTAATGCCTGGAAGATCCGGCAACGTCCTAAAGTTGACGTTCCAGTTGCTCCTCTATAACAAATAATATATACAATATTAAAATTTGCACAACTATCAGTATCCAATAATGCACATGTATGAAATAAATTATGTACAATGCATGTTCGATAATCCCGAGGAAATTTCCATCCTAAAATCGATGTCATATCTAAACTCATCTAAGTATAATTTATACTTAGGTTTATGCCTCACTAAAACCATTGAAATCACAATTCATTATTCCCTGACTTACTTTCAGATTTTCCAAAACACCCCTTTTGGGTCTACTACTCACCGTCAATCAGAAAGTGAAAATGAGATAATTAGGTCAAACTTTCTTCTAGACAAGTGTTCCTACATCTCTCATCTGTCCATTGATACCAAAATCACTTAATTTGGTTCAGTGAGTCAAAAGATATACTTCAAACATTTTTGGACTGCTCTTGTCCAAACAGTATACTATGAACAACCTCCATCTAGAATTTAAACATCTTATAGACGGAATCATATTCCAATTTCTACATACCATTTGTAGCCCCATGTCTCTAGTTTACCTCGAAACAAAAATCATCTTATTTAGATCAGTAGAGCTCCAGAAATCATTAAAATACCGAAGTATGTTTAGTGGAATAACACCAATTCATACTACTTAAGACCACACTTACTGTACCTGTCCCACTCTTTTTACCCAATCTTTCTCCATTTAACTCTGATAGCTATGATTCTTAGTGAAGATGTATATCAATGTCTTAAAAAACTAATGGTTAAAGAATCAAGACATTTGGAGGTCTAGAGAAGAAGTTATGGTCAAAAGAAGCAACCATGTTTACGACCTCAATCAAAACGAACCTATTTTGACGCGATTTCCATAACTTTCACAAAAAATGTCGGATTGATCTCATTTTTGAACCATTAGAAAAAAGACTTCGAGATCTACAACTTTCATGAAGATCTCAAAGGCCAATTCTATCGTCTGACTTCTGTATCATCTCACTTTTACTTCTTCTTACTTTCACTTTGTCTTACTTTTGTATCGTCTTACTTTTACGTCTTAAAAATTTGTCTTACTTTTTCGTTTGAAAACTTCATCTTACTTTTTCTTCTGAAAACTTCGTCTTACTTTTTCGTCTGAAAATTTCGTCTTACTTTTTCGTCTGAAAACTTCGTCTTACTTTTTCATCTGAAAAATTCGTCTTACTTTTGCTCCAAAATATCTCCACTTATAAAGATCATAACTTTTGACTCCGATGTCCAAATTTTTCGTACTATATAATGTTGGAAAGATAAAAGAAAGATCTATAACTCTCTACCAGGCAACTTTGCCAAAACCTATTTATATCAATCCCAAATTTGCCCCTAAAGTTAAAAAACAAATTTTCCATTCATACACCAACGTATTGCACCCCATTCTTAACTTCATGACAACTTTTGAGATTTTTAGAGACAGAATTGAAATTTAATGTCTGCATACAAAATGTAGCCATATATCTCTAATTTAATACAAATCAAGAATCATCTCGTTTGGACAACTAGAGAAAACGTTGTGGTTAAAAGACTGAAGCATACTCAATAAACATTTTCCAGATTTTCAAACTTTCAATACTTTACATCTAACTCAACTTCTACCTAAATTATCTCTTCCATTCAACTCCAAAAATCACTTTTAACAACACTTAATCACTAATAATCTCTCAAAATACTGAATTAACCCATAACCAAAATTTTCATCCCTCAACAACACAGTATTTATAAATAAACACGTAAATGCCATTTTTCATGCAAATGATAGTAACTTATCAATTTATTTCATAAATCCCCAGGATTTATTCACTACTTACCTGCTGAAAACTCTGAACTCTTCAAGCCCTAAACTCCACATGATTTTCGTACTTCACTTAGTACAATGACTAGCTTTTAGTTTTTTCTTGGGGCAAAGGACACAAATAGCAAAATGGGTTTGGTTTAGGAAAGGAAAAGCATAGCAATCTCTTAGAAAGTGTTTAATGGAAAAGTCTGTGTACGGGAAGAAAGTTTGAAGAGGATGATGATGACGTAGGAACTTAAACATATCACTTCACCTTTCAATCCTAAGTGACACTTGTCACTTTCCTATGATCTAAGCTCTAATTTAGTTTCTTTTGAACTAAACTCATTAACTCCCATCTTTACAAACCAATTATCCCCCAAGCTTCTTTTGATTTCCTTATTCCTATTTTCTACAATTTCCAAAATTTATCCCTAAATTCACCAAAAAATCACCAATACCATATTCTTACCAACCAATAGAATATCCAGTATAAACAAAATTCAAATTCGCGAAATTCCCAAAATCACAACTCAATCTAACTATACCCGGAATTATTTATGAATGCATGTATAATTATTTTCATGTGCAAATAATTTCACTATTCATGTATAAGTGTACGGTATATTATGCATGGAAATGGAAATGCATCTCTAACTCTCATTAATCACTCACATTTACCAATTTACCTTCCCATAAGTAATGGAATGTTACAACTCTCCCCTCCTTAAAGAAATTTCGTCCTCGAAATTCTTACCTACTTGCTCGAATAGGGGGGATATTATCTCCTCATATGCTCCTCTGTCTCTCATGTTGCTTCTTCAGTTGAGTGATTCCTCCAAAGGACTTTTACCAATGGAATGACCCTGTTCCTCAACTGCTTGATCTGTGATCCCACAATCTTGATCGGCTTCTCAACATAGCTTAAGTTATTAGCAACCTCAATCTCCTGAGCTGGTATCACATGTGTCCGATCAGATCGATATCTTCGGAGCGTACTTACATGAAACACATTATGCAATTGAAACATCTGATTTTGTAAAACCAACTTATAGGCCAAAGGTCCTATTCTCTCAATAATCTCATAAGGACCAATGTACCTAGGGCTCAACTTGCCCTTTTTACCGAATCTCAAAACTCCCCTCTAGGGTGACACTCTCAAGAATACTCTGTCTCCCACATTATACTTCATATCACATTGATGTTGATCCACATAACTCTTCTGCCTATCCTGAGCCACTTTGATTTGACTTCGGATCAACTTCACCTTGCCCACTGTGTCCTGTATCAACTATAGGCCTTCAACCATTCTCAAACCCTCTCCATCCTAATACAATGGCGATCGATATTTTCTACCATATAGTGCCTCATATGGTGCCATTCCGATACTACTATGGTAATGGTTGTTATAAGCAAACTCTATCAATGCCATATATTGATCCCGAGCTCCTCTAAACTCCAATACACAAGCTCTGAGCATATCCTCAACAGTCTCGATTGTCCTCTCACTCTGTTCATCTGTTTGAGGATGAAATGTTGTACTGAAGTTCAACTTAGTGCCCATAGCAGACTGTAAACTCCTCTAGAACCTCGAAGTAAATCTGGGATCCTTGTCCAATACTACGGATACTGGAACCCCATGCAGTCTCACCATCTCATCCACATATCTTCGGGCCAATTGATCAAGTGAGTTATTCTCTCTCACTGGTAAGAAATGAGTCGACTTAGTCAACCGGTCCACTATAACCCATATCGCACCATACTGCCTTGGAGCCTTAGGCAATGCCATGATGAAGTACATAGTGATTCGTTCCCATTTCCATTCTAGAATAGGCAACGAATGTAGTTTTCCTACCGGAGCTTGGTGCTTCACTTTCACCCGCTGGCACGTCATACACTTAGATACATACTTTGCCACTTACTTCTTCATTCCAGGCCACCAGAAATGTTGCTTAAATGTGTTATACATCTTGGTAGTACCAGGATGCATAGTATAGGCGGCCATATGAGCTTCCTCAAGTATCTCGTTCCTCAGATCATCCACATTAGGCACACACAGCCTTTGCTTCAACCACAATGTCTCATCCCTTAATTCAAACTCAGAATCTAGATTTGCCTTCACTTTCTCTATAAGCTTCACCATATCAGGATCTTTACCCTAGACTTTCCTGATTTTGTCATGTAGCATTGGTCTCAACTTCATAGTAGCAATCAAGGACCTATCCTGCTCCAAATTCAACTCCACATTCAGAGGTCTCAAATGTATTAAATTAGGTAGCCTCGATAACTGAATCTGAGCTGCACTGATGTAAGACTTCTTACTCAAAGCATCTGCCACCACATTAGCTTTCCCTGGGTGGTACTCAATAGTGCAATCATAATCTTTCAGTAGCTCAATCCATCTCCCATGCCTTAAGTTCAACTCCCTCTAACTTAGTAAATACCTCAGACTTTTATGATCAGTGAATACCTGGAAAGTCTCTCCATACAAATAATGTCTCCAAATCTTTAGAGCAAAGACCACTGCAACTAGCTCTAAATCATGTACTGGATAATTGATTTCGTGAGACCTTAATTGTCTCGATGCATAAGCAATCACCTTGCCATGTTGCATCAGTACACACCCTAATCCTTGATGCGACGCATCACTGTACACTACATATCCTCCAATCCCTGATGAAATAGTCAACACCGGTGCAGTAGTCAACCGATGTTTCAGCTCCTCAAAGCTCTTCTGACACTCTCATTCCATCTGAACGCTACATTTTTCCTCAAAAGTTTTGTCAGAGGGGCCAAGATTAGGGAAACCCCTCGACAAACTTCCAGTAATAACCAGCCAATCCTAGGAAGCTTCGAATTTTTGACACATTTCTCGGAGCTTTCCAATTCATCACTGCCTCTATCTTCTTTGGGTCTACTTGTATGCCATCTCAAGTCACTATATGCCCCAAAAACACAACTTGATCCAGCCAAAATTCACACTTACTGAATTTGACATATAACTGCTTCTCCCCCATAATCTATAAGATGACTCTCAGATGCTCAAAATGCTCCTTTCTGCTCTTCGAATACATTAAAATATCATCAATAAACACAATCACAGATCGATCTAGGTAGGGCTGAAACACCTTATTCATCAAGGCTATAAAAGCTGCCGGGGCATTAATTAACCCAAACGGCATCACTAAAAACTCAAAATGCCCATACTTGCTCCTGAATGCACTCTTAGGTATATTAGCCTCAGCTATCTTCAACTGATAATACCCTGACCTCAAGTATAGCTTAGTAAACACCTGAGCTCCCTGTAACTGATCAAGCAAGTCATCAATTCTAGGCAACGGATACTTGGTCTTCACTGTCACCCAATTCAGTTGCATATAATTGATACACAACCTCAAAGTCCCATCCTACTTCCTCACAAATAGCACTGGAGCTCCCCAAGGTGAAACACTGAGTCTAATGAAACCCTTTTCCAGTAACTCCTGAAGCTGAGTCTTCAACTCCTTTAGTTTTACAGGTGCCATCCTATGTGGAGGAATGTATATAGGAGCAGCCCCTGGAACTAGATCAATCATAAACTCCATTTCTCGATTTGGTGGCAACCCAGGTAACTCTTCGGAAAACACATCCAGGAACTCCCTAACCACTAGAATGTCCTGTACACTCTGCTCAACCCTAGTGTCAATAATGTGGGCCAGATAAGCCTCACATCCTCCCTGCATCAACCTCAAAGCACTTATGAACAATATCATCCTAGTTGGCACTGCCTGACTAACTCCTCTGAATATTGCCCTCGGCTGACCAGGAGATTCCAACGCTACCTCCTTGGTGTAGCAGTTCATAATGGCCCTATGGGCAGTGAGCCAATCCATGCCTAGGATCACATCTATCTCCCTTAACTGTAATATAATAAGGTCTGCCTCCAAAATTGCTTGATCAATCCTAATCAAGCATCCTTTACAAACCTCTCCTATAGCTGTAGTACTGTCTATTGGCGTACTCACCTCCAATCCATACTACAATAACTCCCTATTAGAATGCAATCTACATGCCAAATGAGGTGCGATAAAGGAGTGTGTGAAACCTGGATCTAGCAGTGCAAAAGCCTCAAAGTCTAAAATAAGAAGCGCACCTGCTATCACATCTGGTGAGTCTGGGGCCTCCTGCCTAGTCATGGCATAGACCCTGGCTTGGGAGTGTGGTCGGTTGCCCCGCCCCTCAGTCTTTATGGAGGAGCTCTTAGCTCTCCCTCTGACTCTACCTCTGCCTCTCTGTCCAAATCCACCACCTCTGCTCTGTTGAACTGTTGTATTACTCCCAGATCGCCTACTGACAGCAGACTAAGTTTCCAAAGTAATAGGGCAATCTCTGATCTAATGGTCCATGGAGCCACATTTGAGGCAAGCTCTAGTCAGTCTCCAACACTCACCACCATGCCTCTTCTCACAATACTCACAAACTGGAAACTGATTCTGTCCTGTACCCCTTCCACTGCCAGTCTGTGAAAACCTGCCTCTCTGCCCAAATCTTGACTGTCTGGATCCACCTAAGGATCTGAATGGTCTATTCTGGCGCTTACTAAAACTCTTGCCAGAACTGCCCTGACTCTCACTAGGCCTCTTTCTTCTGGACCCTTTGCCCAATCTCTGCTTGTTTCTCTTTCATTAGCTGTTCAATTCTAATTAAAGCAGCTCTCAACTCAGTAAAAGTACCCATATTTGACCGAGACAACCTTGTTCTGATCTCCATATTGAGCCCATTCTCAAACCTCCTACACTTGTCTTTTTCTGTAGGGATCAAGATAGTAGCATAACCCATCAATTCATTGAACCTGACCTCATACTCAGCCACTGACATCCTACCCTGCTTCAATTCTAAGAACTCTTGCATCTTCATATCTAAATAGATCTTAGGCATATAATTGTCTCTGAAGACCCTCAGAAAGTCTTCCTACTTCAATTGGCAAGGCCTGGTGGTACTACCTGGGACAGTCTTCCACCACTGGTATGTTGGGCCTTGCAATAAAGACACTGCATAGTCGAACCTCTCATCAGGCTCGCAGTCCATCTGATCAAATACTCTCCTATCCTCTCCAACCATCCCTCGGCCTCAATAGGGTTTATGCTACCATAGAAGTCCACAGCTCTCTGCTTCCGCAGCCTATCATACCTCATCTCCCTTCTTTCAGGAACTCTAGGAGGCAACTCCTCAGATCGAGATGCCGAGGACTCTCTACTGGCTCCTACCAATCCTTGGTCAGCTGGTTGCTCAATTTTATCACCTAGAGCAGATGACCTATAACGAATAACAACTTCATTCATTATCCCCATTTTCCACGATATTTCATACTTAACATTCCTATATGTCCTAACAGATGCCAAACCATGCTCTGATACCACCTAAATATAGCGCCTCCTTACCGTAGGGATACGCACTGGGACGCTCGGAGGTCAATCCGGCACATACCCTAGGATAAGGATATGCTACGTTCGATCTCTACATTCACTTCATATGTCCAAAAAAGTACTTTTTCCACATTTTTCTTACAATTCAATTTAATTTTGTTAAAGGTTTCAAAGGATCAAAACCCCCTCCTTACTAATTTAGCTTGCATTTCATGACATCTAAGCTAGCTTAAGTCCATTCCATTAGATTCCAATTAAGTAAAACGACCCGAGGTTGCAACCTATATTGCAATTCTTGGATTATATTTTTTATTTGACCTCCAAGGGTAAGACTAAG
Source organism: Erythroxylum dillonii (assembly GCA_032467995.1). Lineage (NCBI taxonomy): Eukaryota > Viridiplantae > Streptophyta > Magnoliopsida > Malpighiales > Erythroxylaceae > Erythroxylum > Erythroxylum dillonii. Next base: position 2,466 of record JANKYE010706810.1, on the reverse strand, counting down.
GTCTGGATCAGTAACCTTCGGGTTTTTGCTCAATTTCCCTTCTTGGAGACCCCTCCAATGGATCCTACACCCATCTTAACATCACTTTCACTCATAATCTTCCCAAATCGAACGATCCTAGTGTGATATCACTTCATATACTCTAGTTATTTGGGATACATATCCTATGCAACATCACCAACTTAAAATGATCATATCTCTCAACATCGATATATAAAAATTACATACTTTATATCGTTGGAAAGCTAGAAAGACAATTACAACTGCCATAAGACGACTTTGTCTATCCCTATGCAGTTTTTCACCTGAAGTCAGAACACAATTTTTATCCCTACGAAAACTTGAAATTTTGCAATGTAAAGACTTGAAAAGTCATAAACAAGCATAATGTATATGTATTTCATTCACATAAAAAAAAAGAGTTTTACAACGCTTTAGTGGGCATTTCGAGGCACCTTATGTCATAATCCAAAAATACAAACTTTACAAAAATAATAATTGTTCAAAATGCGACTAAAGCCTTATTTTACAATATCTAGCTTCAAAAACAAACTATGCAAATTGGAGTGATGCCTTGACTATCAACTCGATCACTCGATATCTTGCTCATTGCCTGAAGATGGGAAGGAATGGGGATGAGCTTAAAGCTCATGGGTAATAGCTTTATAATCAGTAACAAGCAAAACCATTGAAAACATTCATGATCAAAGCAAATTCATATGAAATCCATAAAACACATATTCGTTTAATTCTCAACATATCAACCAATTTGCAAACCACATAATTCATATATTCATCAAACTTGTCCACAAAGCATAAATGCATAAACACATCATAATGGTTTGGGTAGGTCTGTAACAGAACGTATTAACACAATTTCATAAAATGGTCTGTAGCTATGAGCATAACGTACTATCGCAATCTCACATAATGGTTTTGCGTAACCGTGAACTTAGGAGAGTTCGTGAAGAAGATCTATGCCACTAGCAGGCAGGTGGGAAAAGCCTTTAGTCAAAGTGCACTTGACAGACAGAACAGATCATCACAAACCTACATAACATGTAATTCATAACTTGGAAACCGATTGCCCAAATGGCACATTTCGAAAACTTGTTTTTCATGAACATGACATATTTCATATGCATTTCCATCATCATTTCACAATTCATCCACCAAATTCCTATACCAAGTGTAATAACCATTTCTCAACTCATTCAAAAGAAACAAATACAACAATTATGAAGCAATTAGAATCCATCCCCATATCAGTTTAAGATTCATTCACATACAAAAACATGTGGCACATTCTCAAGCATTTAAAGAACAATAAATGCACATTTATAAGGTAGTTGGAAAATTATTTAATTCCATTTATTTGAAGAACATTTGTGGCTCATTTACTCAATTATAAAAATGTAACCTACCTTAATTTCCTTGCTTGAAAACTTGCTCAAGGATGTCTCTCCTCTTGCTCCTCTTGCTTCTCTTGCCTCCCTTCAACATTAGCAAAAATCCCTATTCAAAATGAATTCAAATTGGAAAGAAACCTATGCATGAAATTGATTTTAGAATACTTAAACCCATGCATTTCCTAAGCTCTTTGAACCAAAACCCTTGCAAAAATCCAAAAAATTAAACATAAACTTACCTTGAATCTTTACCAAATAGTGAGTTTCTTAGCTCTAATGGAAGCTCTAATCCTTCTCTTCCTTTTTCCCTTCTTGAACAACTTCAAAATCACTCTTTAAGACTAAGAAAAATCAAAACCTAGATTAGCTTTCTTTCTCTCCTTTCTTTTCTCTCCAACGACACTCTCTCCCTCTTCTCTCTTCTAATTTTCGTTTTTGCTTCTTCCAAATGTAAGACAATTCTTCTTTCTCCCTTTTATACCCTTAATGAATCTAAAATGTCCAACTTACCCTTCCTTCAATGCCTTAAGACTTTACAACTTAAGTGATCTTCCAACAATACCTCTCGTGCAATCTTACCACCCTAACACTTTAATTCAATTAACCTATGTCATATAATCTCACTCACATTAACATGCTAATTATGTTGGGACCCGATCTCGGAACCGGATCCCAACCGGAAAGCGTAACGAAAAACAAAAAACCAAAGAACAGCGAATCGGAAAAACAAAATAGAACGAAGAGGCGAAAAGAAAAACGAATAGTAAAGAGCGGGAACGAAAGAACGGGACATAAGCCGAAAGAACGAAATACGAACGAAAGCAAAGTGAATGCAAAACGGAAACAAAAAAGCGAAACGAAAAAAACGAAGCAAAACAAAATTTCCGTCATCCGCGAATCGAAAACTTTAGAAAAGTGTGCGTCGCGTTAGAAACCCTAAGACTAAACCAATCCGAAAATCCGATATAATTTTTTTATTATTATTCTTTCATTTCTTTCATATTATTCATTTCCTTCATCTTTTAATCAAAACAACTTAGATCCCATATATTTTCCC
>JANKYE010706722.1:0-10639 GCA_032467995.1 Erythroxylum dillonii | reverse complement strand
AGATATGATACAAATGAATGTATGTTTGAGTGAGATAAGTTTGCTTCCGCAGATTATCTCTTTCGTCGGTTCCGACGAGTCACCCCGAGTTCAACCTTGGGGGTCGGGACTCGGGCCCAACGGTCTTCGTTTTCGACTTCCGTTATGGATAGTTGGGCTCCGGGAACGGGGTCTTGCACTGTTCGACTAGGCTCCAGGAACAGGGTCCAGCAAATACCCCTACTCTAAACACTTCTTAGCAAAGAACTAATAAGAGAAATTAATATACTTTTAATTTGATAGCAAGAATTTAGAAATAATCTCATCAATTGCATTGCAAAAAGAGGATGGATTGAAAAACTAAGAAGTAAAGTAGATATGAGTTTTGCATAGTTTGTTTAACATAACTTTAGTAACTAAACCTCTTCTTTTTACTGTGTTTATGATGAATGTATCCTTTATCAGGAGTTTGAGGTATTATACTCTCACAAATATACGTGCTCATATACCACTTAACCAATAAAATCAAAGTGATCCATCATATGCTTGGTTGATAACACTCTTCAATTTCTTTATGTATGGGATAGAGTTGTAATTTTACTGGCTAATGCTTTTATTGATTATTGCTTTGTTGTAGGAACTCATTTGTTGGCAGTATTTCTATTTTCAAGGCGATTGAAGAGAACATCACTTTGGTTAGTCTTGATTTTGCGTTAGAAGATTATTTGATTTGATGGAAGATGACTAACGAGTTTGGTGGTGATTTATTAATATGGATGTATGACATGTAGCCTAAGAATCTTGTCGTTATAATGAATATTACACACTATTGAGGATAATTGAGTTACAAAATTTGGAATTTGTGTTAACATTGGTATTGAAATTTATTCTGTGAATGTAATTAGCTCTTATGGAAGTAGTGGATAGGTGAAGTTTGATATGGATATTTTGAATTATAGTGAAGTTATTAACATGGTTTTTTTTGTGATGAAGTATGGCTTCACGGTTAAAAATGGTGGATAAAAGAAAAATGAGTCATGTTGCTTCTTCTATAACACCACCTACTTTAAATAGGATGTTACTAGTTTTATAAACTGGGAAGTTGAATAATGATATGGTTAGAGATCTAATAACAACATGATGATTGAAAAAACCATAAGCATTAACATAGAGAGATCCTTCAAGGTTCAAAATAAAGTATTTATTCATTTATGACCATTTTTGTGTTTTTTAGTTTTTTTTTTGGTTTTGTGTCTAAGAACTCTTTAGTTTGATAACTCCACTTTTTTGTTTTTGGTTTTATGATTCAATATGGTTGCTAGGTATGGATGCAAAGAAAAAAGTGTGGTGATGTCTATAAAAAAGACAATGTAAAACGGTTACACTAACCACTGTCATAACTATTTGATTATTTATTCGTATGTCAAGCTTTTTATGTAACAATTCCTTGAACTTTGCTTCTCCCATCTTCGTTAACATTTCCTTTCTGTTTCATGTAATAATGTTTTATGTAATTTCAATATTCAAGTTGTTGAATATTGATTGGATGCATTATGTTTTTAAGATTGAAAGAATTATATTAACTAAGCTTTAAGCTTATATGAGAATAAGGAACAATGTACAATGGTCAAGCCCCTTAAAGGGGAGGGGTAGGGGAAGTAAGATAGCATATAGGAAAATCTGACTACTTAAATTTTATATAAGCACTATTTAAATTTGACTACCTCTGTTAAAAGTTGAATTACCCTTAATTAATGTTGTTGGTAGATAGTGAATGTGAATGGCATGCAATATTCTGTGATAATAACATGTGGCTTCACTCATACATCTTGAGTCAAACATGGCAGTAATATAAGATCTCTTTCAATTACTTAAGATTCCTAGCTAAGATCTTATTCATTGTCTTCTTTGCTTTGTTTTGGTTATCTTCTTTAGCCGTCAACTCATTCTAGCTTCGTCATCTTCTTCCTTCACGTGCTTCAATGACTTGTTTTGCTTGTCAGTTGAGGTAAGTGAGTTTTGTTATTTACTAGGTTTTTGTGTACTTAGTTTAATTTGGGTATTTGTTTGTGGTTTGAACCTCCTATTTGAACTTCGAGCATTTTTAATGTTAATAGCCTGCACCAATCAAAACTTGTTTGTAGTATAATCTTCAGTTTATCATTGAATTAATATAGGATGAGTTTGACTTATAGTTCTAAATATCTGAATCATGTCAATGAGTTATTTCATTGATGCTCTATGAAACAATTGGGTTCTCTTTACTTTTCATTTATGAATCTTTACACGCATCTTTTTAATATAATAATAATTTACTTCTAAACATATTACATAATTTGTAATAATGTAATAATCAAAGTATTCATATTTTTATCTTGACTTATTATATTTGTTACTAGTACATAATTAATTTAGGTTAAATATCAAACTTCTAACATGAATTTTAAATTTCAATAACAATATCTAAACCATTCAATTAAATATTTCAACTTTATAAAATTAAACTAATAAATAAGTTTGATCTTAAGTCATAAACCTTAACCCATAACTCGTGATATAGCTCCCGTGAGGCTTATCGTTGGAAAATACAACGAGTCTAGGAGTCACAATAAGAACTTGTTTTCTTGATTTACAGGTGTAAACTTTAGTGATTAATTCAATTGATTAATACTTAGGGGATGTTATGTTAAGTTTAGATGTTATGTAAACTTTGGCAAACATTAAGTATATTAACTATGGAATCACTATTTGAAATTAACAGTTTTGCATAAATGAGTAATATTGATAGATCTTGGATGTATAGATGATTAACACCTGATAGTTTCATTAATGATGAGTTTGTTGAAGGAGTTGAAGCTTTTATTCATTATGCATGTTCTTAACCTGCATATATGGATGGCCCAAATATCATATGTCCATGTAAAAAGTGCAGACACATTTGTTTCCTTCCTATTGGTGAAGTGAATGGGCATTTGCTGAGAAAAGGGTTTGTCCTAAATTATTTTGAGTGGACATGACATGGGGAACCATTGATTTGTAGCACCTCAAGGGGTAATCAACTACAATCGTCTGTGAACTTAAGTGAGTTTGAAGGGGGATTATATTTACAACAAATAATGTGGATGCAAATGAAAATCCTTATATGTAAATGGTTTATGATGTAGCATTCAAAAAAATATAAAAAATCTTGAAGAAGAACCAAACCTAAATGTAAAATAGTTTTTTGAGTTACTACACTCAGCTAACCAAGAATTATGGTCAAATTGTGAGACAATGACTCAATTGTCTTCAATTGCTCGAATATTGAACATAAAGTCTGAAGGGCATATTTTTTTATCGTAGTTCTGATAAAATTCTTGAATGGTATAATGAATACAATGGTTGATAGTTTTTACAATATTAAGAAACTTATTAGGGGTCTTGGTTTGCCTATTAAAAAGATTGATTGTTGCAAATTGAGATGTATGTTGTATTGGGGAGATGATGTGGAATTACAAAAGTGCAAATTTTGTGGTCAATTTAGGTTCAAGCCTAGAAAGCGTTATATGAAACAAAAATTAGTACCTTGAAAGCGGATGTAATATTTCCCCTAACTCCGAGACTTCAAAGACTATATGCTTCTGATGTTACTGCATCTTACATGAGATGACATAATGAACACGAACAAAAAGATGGAATAATGAGTCATTCATCATATGCACTGGTATGGAAACATTTCAATGACACTCATTTTGAGTTTGCAGCTGAAAGTCGAAATGTTAGGTTGAGATTGTCGACGGATGGATTCCAATCTTTTGGTCAATCCGACCAGCAATATTCATCATGACCAATCATAATTACTCCTTATAATTTGCTTCCATGGATGTGTATGAAAGAGCATATATGTTCTTGACAGTGATTGTGACAGGGCTTACAAATATAAAGCATAAAATTGATGTATTCTTACAACTATTGATATCTAAATTGCAGCATCTTTGAGAATATGGTGTTCAAACATATGACGTGTCTCTAAAACAAAATTTTGTTTTGAGAGCGGTTTTGATGTGGATAATTAGTGATTTTTTGACATATGTCATATTGTCTGGATGGAGCATAATAGGAAAATTGGCTTGTCCTTATTGTGGCAATTATTCTGATGCGTTTTATCTTCCAAACGGGGGCAAAAAATATTGGTTTGACAATCACAAGAAATTTCTTCTTTCAGATCATCCATTTAGACGCAATAAACAAAAGTTCGTTAAGAATAAGATGGTAAATATACCTCCTCCCCCTCACAAAGCTGGTGAAAAAATTCTGAAGGAGATTGAGGAATTAGGCTTACTGAAAGTTACAGAATTTGAAGCTGATAAAGCTAATACAAGCATTAGTAAAAACTTTGGTTGAAGGAAACGAAGCATCTTTTGGGATTTGCCATATTGAAAAACTAATTTGGTACGTCATAATCTAGATGTGATGCATATTGAAAAAATATTTTTGACAATTTGTTTAATACCATAATGAACATTGAAGGGAAAACATAAGACATTGCAAAATCACGAGCTGATTCGCAACTTTTTTGTAGAATGAATGAGTTACATAAAGATGTTCGCACCGGTAAATATCCGAAAGCATGTTACACTTTGGACAAAAAATAAAAGGAAATATTGTGTGAATGGTTGAAAAGTCTAAAGTTTTCAGGTGGTTATGTTTCAAACTTGGTAAGGTGTGTGGACATGGGAGAGTACAAATTATTTGACATAAAAGTCATGACTTTCATGTGCTTATGCAAAGGCTAATTCCAATTGCATTTCGGGAGTTGCTACCGAATAAGGTTTGGGAAGTAATAATCGAATTAAGTTTGTTTTTCAAAAGTTTAACAACATCTGAAGTCAAGTTGGCTAAAATGGAAAAACTATAAAAAGAAATTCCAGTAATTTTGTGCAAGTTAAAAGGGATTTTTTCTCCAAGCTTCTTTGATTGTATAGAGCATCTACCTGTGCATTTAGCACACGTGGCAAAATTAGCCGATCCAGTTCAATATCGATGGATGTATCCATTTGAGAGGTAATTCAAGAAAAATGATTGTAATTAAAGTAATAACATATTTTTACAACTAAATTGTAATAACCCTATTCGCTAATATAGGTATTTGCATCACTTGAAGAAAAATGTAAAAAACAAGGCTAGAGTTGAAGTTCCGATATGTAATGCTTATTTAGTGGAGGAATCTAGTACACTTTATTCACATTATTTTGAGCCGCATGTTCACACAAGAGAAAGAAAAGTTCCTTGTAATGACGATGGGGGAGGAACGAGTGATGCTGATGGTAACTTATTCATTTTCACATATCCTGAATGAACTAACTTATCAATTTTCACATATCCTAGATGAGCATATGGACGTTCAACAAGAGGAATATTAAAAGGGGAAGAATTAAGGCTTCCCATGGTTACATTTTATTGAATTATCAAGAGGTTCAACCTTTCATGTAGTAAGTTGAAATTGATTATTTAGGTTTTGAAATTTAGTGTTATTCATAACTAAAATACATAATAATTTTTTAAATTATACGAGGAATTGTTACGTGAGCTAATGCCAGACAAAACACAGAATGATATTAATAAAGAAGTTGGAAGACACTTTCCTCGATGGTTTCAAAAATATGTAAGTTTTCACTTACAAATATTAAAATGATTGAATTACAAGATTTAAGTGTTCAAATGACATTATACTATTTGATATGATAATTTCTATTGTGTAGGCCTTAGAAAATCCAATAGAAAACAAGTTCATATGTGATCTTGTGAAGGGACCTCTGTGAACTGTTAAATCATATCCGATGTATTTTGTTAATGGATACAAATATCATACAAAAAATTATAGTCATAACATGGCAACAATAAATAGTGGAGTTTGCCTACAGGGAGAACTGATGGATTATTATGGTAAAATTATTGACATACTTGAAATTGAGTACCATGCATTGCCAATAAAATGAAGTGTGATATTTAAGTGTGATTGGTTTGATCCAACTCTAAATGTTGGCACAAAAGTGTATAGTGATACAATCTAATTGAAACTAACAACCAAAGAAAATTGAGACAATTTGAACCTTTCGTGTTGGCAATGCAAGTGATTCAGGTGTATTATGTCCCTTTTCCTAGCTTACGATGAGCTAAGTCAGATTGGTTGGTCGTTTGTAAAGTTAAACCTAGAGGTGTTTTTGAATAACATGGAAAAGGAGAACAGAGAATTGAAAGTGAAATGTTTCAGTAAGATGTTTATGAAATAAATGCATCTGTTACATATAATGATAATGAACCTTTGAACGATCCATCTAATGAATATGTTGAAATTTCATCTGGAGAGGATGACGAGGGCCAGAGATCTAAAGAGGAGTCTGAGTTTGATTCTTATTCTTCAGAAAAAGAAGATGATTGTAATTTACAATTAAGTGATGATAGCGATTAATTTGTGTTTGTAATTGAAAATTATATTCAACAAATCAATTATTTCCTTATCAGTATATTGTGTAAAATATTGAATTCAAATTCTTATATTTGTACAAAATTCAATCAAATATACCAAGTGATGTCTAGAGTGGATAGATTAATTCATAGCATTAGGCACTTTGAAGATGTATAAGTGCTAAATTGGACTACTTTCACTTATTATTGAGCTTGGAGTTGAACATATCATCATTTTATTCTAAATTGACATTTGGATAATATACCTCTTTAATATTGTTAATCAAGGAATGTCGACATGGTAACTAGTTCCGGATGGTACTAATTCATTCCGTTAGGAGGAATGTGGCAAAATTTTCCCAATTGAAGGAATAAACAATACAAAAAAAATCTCCACTTCATACACTCATGATCGTTTGCCTTCCATGGCAGATCTTCTGCTTCAAGGTGTTTAGTATCATCTGAACAACGTCACTTCCCTTATTATGTACATCTCATTTCCTTTTATGAAGCTATTAAATATATTCATATTTAATGGTATATACTACATGTTGTTTTAAGCTTTCTTGAATCTCAAAGATGACATGTATGCCCATAGAGGCGGGAGTGATGTCACAATGGTCTGTAAAGGATTAGAGAACTCGGTTGCTTTGGAAAATTCATCAATTCCATAGACTTCGTCTGGACATTCACGTTTGCATGTCACTCCAAATTTGGTTCGTTTAACGGTTTGCTAATATGACAATATCTAAGTTCTATAATGATTGTGTTTTAAGTAAACCATTTCTTATTGATAGTTCATCTGGGGAGTTTGTCTTCCATACTAAATCTGGCGACTCATTCATTATATCCTCTACAAGTTTAGCTATAGTGAAACACTGTTACAAGAAGGTGTTAAAAACCTTACACCTGAGGGAAGAACTATCACTGTTTCAATTGATGCCTTTGAACATGTAAGGACCCTTCTCGGGAATCCAGACATAGGGAACTCATTTACCTTTATCGACTTTCATGTCAATTGGAATCTAAGAAAATAATTATATCATTATCATTTATTGATGCAATAAACTAGACTCGGCTTTAAAGTTGATTTATTGTTGTATTTGTAAGAATTTATCAAACAACCTCTCTACTAGTTAGGGGTCAAGCTGCGTAATATTGAGTGTAGACTGTTATTGTTCTTGTTCTATGACTATAAGAATTGTTAACCTTCTAATTCAAAGTTTGTACTTGAATATTATATTCAACAAATCACCTTATTTTCTTTTCAATATATTGTATAAAATATTGAATTCAAATTCTTATATTTTAGAAAATTTAATAAAAAATAAATTTTAGGTTGAAATATGCCATCAAAGAGACAACGTGATATAATACGACTCAGGTTTAGACAACGATTCAGAGGTACTTACTATCAAGATGAACCATCACACTCTGCAGCTGCAACATGAATCACCTCCTCCCCCTCCAGCAACTACAGTTGCAGATGACGCATCACCTGATGTTCCTGATGCTACACCATCCACCACTCCTGCATCATCCACTACCCCTATAGCAATACATATATGAAGGTAAACAATGTGGATGAAAGAGATGATCGCCAGCCTGGAGCAGAGGGACCTGATAGAAGAACTTACATAACAATTGTTAAATAATCTGTATGTAAAATTACATGAAACATTATATGTTTATAATTAAGTTATAGGTTTAAATTTTTGCAAATAGTATAAAATTATTTCTTTTTATATTAGGTTGATTCCGTTTGTACTGTGCTCTAGAAACATGACATCTAAATCTAAGGAGAAGATTGATCTTAAGGGTTATGTATGGAAGAATATCTCTTAGGTCACAAAGGAATTTTACTTTCAGGAGTTTGAGGTACAATACAAAAAAAAATTTAAATTGATTTGTATACATTAATTAGATAAATATTATTACATTATAAATATTTATCAAATTTTTGTCCTTTTATTTCAGAAAGATTTTTTTGAGATTCTATTTGTCCTTTTATTTTAGAAAGAATTTTTTTGGGATTCTGAATTTGACACGATCATACATAAAGTATAGGAGAGAGGAGCATGTACACGTTATTGTGACTTTACTAGTGCGATACACAAGGCTGGTGTACAACCGTCTTATATTTCTGAGCAAATATGGACTCGTTGGCAACAGTATTGGACATCACCTGAGGCAATGTCCATTTCAGAGCATAACTCTCCCAACAGGCGTGGAGGACCAAGGGGAGAGAGTCTTCCCGTACATACGGGAGGATTTATTACCCACCAAGAGTATGCAGAGAGACTTGTAAATACCTAAACTTTACACTTATATTATAATTGTTTTAGTTTTTTGTATTTCAATTTAAATTGATGTGTGAATTTTGGAATGAAAATATGTGTATTATGGATAATGATAATGTTATAAATGTCTGGTGCTATATATGGCTATGTTAAGTTGTTTTCTTTGTTCAACAGGGAGTAAATATCATAAAAATAGAGGAAACTCTGCCAAAATTTTTATAAATTCTAATTCACTTATAACATTTTATTCTTATGCAGGAAAAGTCTATGGGCATGAGACCTACACCTCGTCAGCTCTTTTTGCACGCTTACACTAAGAAGTATGACGGTGTGATATTCGTCAACACCTAATATAGAAAACTCAATGTATGTGAAATTTATGCTTTAATATTAATTTTTAATAATTGTTACTTACTAATATAAACATTGCCTCCTAATAAGAACAAATACAAGAAAGCATTCAACGACAATCTTAGCCCAAACAAGCTGTTGATGAGAGTCAGACGTATCTTGATGCAATAGGTGGTAGGGATTGTCGTGGAAGGATCTTCGGGTTAGTTTCATTTGCGAACACATGTTATTCACAATCATCCACGTCCAGCATAGCAACATCTAGTAAACAGTCGACAATCAATGAAGTCAATGAGCTTCGGACTACAGTGCAGACATTGATGGAGTATATAGCTCAGCTGAGATATGAGGTGAATGAGTTGAAGGGGAGGGGTAGTACCTCAGAGCATTTGCGGTCACCAGAACAATAAGATTGTTGTAGTCATTTGGTTCGAATTATAAAGGGTTATTATGTACAATTTAATATTTTTATTATCGATTAAGATAATTTTAACTTTATATCATTAATCAACTTTTTGTTTAAACAAATTAAATATATAAACAAATCAAAACATTATGCACAGATAATTCATAACTGTTGAAATTATGCATTAATCATAAGATCATGAAATAAATTTTAATGTCATGATTTTTAAAAAAAATTTAAATTTATTTACCGATAGAAAATACAAGTACGTCGGTAAAATTCATTATATTGAAAGCCGTCGTCACACCACAAACCGTCGGTAAAATATAAGATATTTACCGACGGAACAAAAAGTAACTGTCAGTAATATTGAAAGTCGTCGTCAACTTTACTGTCAGGATTTGTTGAACCGTCGGTATACTCACCAACGGTCATTCATAACCGTCAGTAATGTTACCAAGGGAATAAGCAATATTGTCGGCAAATATTTCGACAGAAAGAAAAAGACTGTAGGTAAATTTACTGACGATCATATCCAACTGTCAGTATATTCACCGACAGTTACATAAAATGTCTATTGGTAAATTTATCTACGACTATTTTTACGACGTCTTTGTCCGTCGGTTGATTCCGTCGCCAATTTATATTACCAATGGAATCCAAACATTTTCTGTCCGTAATAACCGTCGCTAAACGACATTTTTCTTGTAGTTGTTATACCAAAAAAAAGAACAATTTTAGAAGAAGTATAATGAAATTCATGAAATTCTTTGATTAGTTTTTCTCATAGAAATAGCTCGTTTTATATGACTGATGGGGGACAATAACTAATTAATCCTATTATAACAAAATAGAAAAACAAAATAAAAAAATGGGAAAAACAAATACTAAATAATAAATAATGAGTCTTCTTTATCTTATTTAAAATACCTTGAGAGCGATAAATAAAAAATCAAACGTTGAAATAATTTAATTCCCTTTGAGATGTGAAAAAACTCTAGTTTTTTATTATTTCAAATTTTGTTTATTGTTTTAGATGTTTTATATTATAATATTATAAATATAAATGTAAATAAAATATTTTTAAATATAAATCAAATAGAATAGAATAATATTTAATATAATAAATTTTATTAAATAGTTAATAATAATATTT
>JANKYE010706615.1:0-10640 GCA_032467995.1 Erythroxylum dillonii | reverse complement strand
CCCAAAAAAAAAAATTTCATTTTTTCTTGAAAAATCTCATTAAAATGAATCAAATTGAAAATTTATCATTCTTGAATTTTATATTTGAGATTTTCAAAATTTTTCTTAATTAAGAATTCATTGTTTCCCTTTCCATTATGTCCTTGCATCTTTAATTTTGTTTAATATTGGTATTGTGGGCACTTTTTATGTTCATATTTTTTAAAAATTTTAGGGATTTCAAATTTATACATTCTTTTATGAAGTTGATTATTGGATATTGCAATTATGCTTTTATTTGTTACAATTCAAAATCTAATTTAGTTAAAACTTGCCTTTGGTGCTTTAATTGAATCTTTCAATTTAAGTACAATATCAAAATTGGAGATTTTTTAGATTAGACACAATTAATGATGTCTCTACCAAAATTAACCTTTTTTTTGTCACTTGAAATATTTAATATCATTCTCTAGTGAGAAAATTTTGTAATCTTGATCAAATTCATCTTTTTAACCAAGTTAGCTTGATGTATGACACTTTATACTAAGCATTTTTAGTTAAAGGTTTCTTTTTTATGATTCCAAAAAGGGCAAAAAATTTTGGTGATATTATATTTAGGGGAAGTGATGAAATTAAGGGAAGTGGTTATTTTGTCGTTTATATATTTATTGAACTTTATATGATATGCTTAAATGCATTAATGTTATCTTTATGTATAGATATTTCTTTGATTTTGAATTTCTCTTTTATCCTTGATATTTAATTATGCTCTTCATATTGAATTATTTATGAATTAAGGGGGATTTAATCATGTTTTTCTCTAATATAAGTGTTTTTTATTATAAAACAAGGGTAGACTGTTGAACCAAAAGGTTCCAATTCATGTTTTGATGATAACAAAACATAATTACAACTAATGTATTTATTATTTTGTTGAAAAGAAATATTAGAACAAATTGAAGCTAGAAATTTAATAAGATAGTGTATGAAGTTGAATAAGAGAAGTTGAAGTTTATAACTAACGAAATAAAGATCAAAACAAAAAATATATATATGATCAAGGCTCATCAAGGTCATTTTATTTTGTATTATTATTTATAATCTCAAGTTTTTAATTTGATGATCCAAAAAGCTTACTATGTATAAACATTTCATTTAACGTTACATGAGTCTTTTCAGTCATCAAGAGGCATTGAAGCTTTTGGTTTTTATATATGAGCGTCTTGATCTTTAAAATTTTTTTGTGGAATATTAGGAGGTTTCCAATTCATACCTGTATTAATCAAATTAATTTTGAGCATTTAAAGGTGTTAAAATCATATTTTTGGGGTGGATGGAGGAGCAATATGGGTTTGTAGTCAATTAAGATAGCTTAAAGTTGTTAAATTTGATGTATTGAGTGTGTGTAGCAACATTGATTGATATATTTATCGACTAATACCTATATTCCGTATTGGTCGATCAATATATGTATTGGTCAATAAGAGTTCCAAGAATTAGTGAATCTAGTGCCGTAAATGCATACAAGTCGATTAGGATTATATATAGTAATTGTAATAGTTAGCTCTTAACTCCAATGGCTAGAAAGGATCCCAAAACACTATAAATAGGTGTTTTCTCATTATTTTTAGCATCAAGAACATTTTAGATATTGTATACACACATTTTAAAGAGTTTTTCAATCATTTAAGCATCACTATATCATATTTGTATGAGTGAACCATTTTGGAGTTATTAAATGAAAAAGTGAGCCTTTATTGGGATGTTGAATATTGTACTTGGAAGTGCTCCAAGTTGGATTAAGGTTTATCTTCAACTTTAAAAAGATTATAAGAGGGGTTCCTCTTTACTAAGAAAATTGTACAAAGGTTATTATTTGCCTTGAAAGAAGAATTATAGTGGAATTTCAAAAAGAGTCTTGAGAATGGATAAAAGTAAGAGTTGTTTGATAAATCACTATAAATTAGTTTGCACTTTCTCCTCCCTATCCTCTTTAAATTATTGTTCAATTATTTGATTAATTTATATTAAGCAACTTCCTCATACCTATGTATATTGATTGTTGTTAATTAAGCTTTGTAAGAAAAATTATCGAATTGTTTAGACACCCAATTCACCCTTCTCTTGGGTACCATTAGGGACTAAAAAGTTCATTAGATGCACATCTATTTTGTAAGAGGTTTAAGTTTCTAGAAAGTTAAACTTGGTCATATTATTTTACAGACTTATGAAATACTTGGGATCAGGTATATAATTAGCATATATATGAAAAGCATATGAAAAAATAGTCTCAAACCTAGTTTTGACATGATAATTGGAGCTTATTATAGTTTCGCTATATAGCTCTAAACATGTGGAGACTAAGACACCTAATTCTTGACTAGGTATGAGTGAAATAGATTATATTGGCAATTTTTTGGCGTTGCCAAATTAGAAATTTCTCTTCACTGCTTATCAATCTCCCCTTATAATCTCAAGACAAGGAAAGAGGATTACATCATTTATTGATGCATAAATCTATAAAAATCACTTACAAATCATGATTGAAGATTCGTATATAACTTAACACCCAAGTGGCTTGATTCAAATTGGTATGGTTTAATCCTAACTTACCTAATGCTTCATTTATCATTTAGCTAGTTATTAAGAAGAGGCTAAGAATACTCAACAGAGTCAAGTTCCATATCTACAATTTCATATGCAAATTGTGTGATTAAAATGTTAAAACCATCAACTCTTATTCCTTACATGTCCCTTTTCATCTATCATCTGGTCTAAAATTCTTTCACTTTGCAACTTTTAACTGTCTAGAAACAAAATGGGTGAAGACCGTATAATGGTTGAGCAAATTAAAAGCTAATGATTGAATGATTTCTATGCTTATAAAGAATTATCAATTTTAATCGCAACTTCACGGTGTAGCTATAGCTAGCACTAGTAAGTACTAGTTAATCCTAAAAGGATTGTAAGTACTAGTATTAACCCTTTTCCTATTATCTAACCGTCGAATCAAATTGTGCATTTAATTAAAAATTAAGCCAAAAAAGAAACTAAGATTGATGTAATAATCAACTCAGACAAGGGAAAATGCTACGAAAAGTCAATATCAAGTAAATAGTACCAAGGTTATGAATCCGCCTAAAAATTCTTAAAAACTAAACCTTTACAATGCAATTAAATTATTGATTATTGGATCATGTAAATTCCTATACTATGTTAATATCTTTCTTAATAATATTAACAATTAACCCTCAGTTGATTAACTGAAATCTCTTTTGAGCTAAAAACCCTAAAATTGCTTATTGATTCGTGAATTTCACTATTAGATTTGACCCTGATCTAGAGAATTTATGTCATCTTATCTCTAGGTTTGCATGCAACTCCTTCCAATTATGGTAGATCTATTCACAAAAAAGGATTTCTCAATCTCAATCATATAAAATCAGATAAACTAATATTTCAAATATATTAGTTCAAGAATAAAATGCAAAATTGAATAATAATAAATTAATCAATAAAACTATATTAAATAAAAGATTAAATCATATGGTCATCACAATTTAGGGTTCATCAGACACCTAGGCACTAATAAACTTAGTTCCTACATATGGAAAACAAAACCAATAATAAATATTTAGAAGAACAAATAGAAATCAAAGAAATCATATATAAATCCCCTTTTTTTCTTTAATTAATCTGCTCCTCTTCTTCTTCTTTTCAATTCCTTACACGTCTTCTGTCAACGATTGATTATTAATCAGAGCACTAATAAATTTAGTTCGTACATAGAGAAAAAAACCAATAATAAATATTTATAAGAATAAATAGAAATCAAAGAAATCATATTTTAATTCTCCCTTTTTTCTCTAATTAATCTTCTTGTAATTTAGATTGAATCATACTATCTATTAGAGCTTGTGATGTAATATTTTTATTTTCGTTGTCCTCTCTTTAGAATTTCCTCTTCTTTCTGTTTCTTATGACTAAAAAATGCTCTAAAACTTGTTATGCCTTCAATAATGTCCTTTTATAGATAGCATGGTCTTATATATGACTGTGTATTTC
This sequence comes from Erythroxylum dillonii, assembly GCA_032467995.1. Classification (NCBI taxonomy): domain Eukaryota; kingdom Viridiplantae; phylum Streptophyta; class Magnoliopsida; order Malpighiales; family Erythroxylaceae; genus Erythroxylum; species Erythroxylum dillonii. The sequence goes on along the minus strand of JANKYE010706615.1, from coordinate 6,596 downwards.
CAAAGACACTTAAACCGTTTTACATAGGCACGAGTACAGAGACTTACACAGGCAACATACCCAACCAGAAACAATATTTTCTAATCTCCACTCATTTATAAAGACCTAAATGATCACTATGCATGACCATGTATCTCTAAGTTGCTTCAAATCTTTATTTATGCCAACATTTCATTCAAATTCTTCTCCTTTTGATCCAAAAGGGAATTATCACCTACAAATACACTTGAAGTTAATTAAGTACCAAAAATACTATAAAAACTATTAAATAATAGGCAAAAAATTAAATATAGGTATATAAATATAGTCAAATAATCATTTATCAATTATCCTCACACTTAAGCTTTTGGTTGTCCTCAAGCAAATCAAAATCAAAATCATTAATCTTACAAACATCCATCCCTTATTATCCCCAACCTATCCATCCACACTCTAAATCATATTATCATATTGATCAAATTAACATAAAATGGGATTCAATTCATTATAGAACCAACCTTTATACGTTAATATCAAGAGCAATCACATACATAATCTTTTTGAAATCAAAAGCACAATTTTTTACACCCTTACCAAGATTTCGCTGAATACACTCAATTATTTAGGGTGAAAAATGTAAGAACTCTCTACTCAATGCATAGAAGGATTCTTAACCATAAGCTTACAATAAAATCATATCTCCACCCTTATATGTAAACTAGAAACAAAAATCAAGAAGTCTTGTTTAATGGGGCTTAGGTAAAGTATTAATAGTGATAATGAAAAGGGTGATAAAACTGAAGGAACTTTACAAAAAAAAAGTTTCAAGAAACTCAGTTCTTTATAATATAGGTCCTTCCCACCATAAATCCATTGGTACTATAACTTTAACACTTGTTTTTAAAAAAATCATGCTCACGAAATATAATTTATTTTTATTTTTATTTTTTAAGCATTAATCATGTACCAACAATTACAAAAATATTAGAACTTTTCAAATTTTAAGTTTCAAGTAATCAATTAAATGTAAATAGCAATCATGGTTCAAAATAATAGAAAGGCTTCTAAGAAAAATAAGGTAATGGCTAATAATGTGGTTATAATCAATGAAAAGGTTACTCCTAACGAATAAAATATGGTGGGGTAATTATTAAAAAATAGGCTAAATAGAGGTTTAATCTAAACGCCTTTATCATTTAAATGCTTCTAATTTAACAAATGTGATCTTAATATGCATAATGAAAGCAGGTTCTAGAATGATCCAACTATGCATGTTAACACACATGAAGGAATAAAAGAGCTTAAAATAATGATGTATTTGTTGTTAGGCACAAAAGCTCACAAAAAGGGCATATGTGAGTAAATAATATGCAATTTTCATTCAAAATAACTATTTCAATGACTACAAGCAATATGACTTAACAAAGCAAGTTTATTCTAACTTTTATCCTTTAGCATATTAATTCAATTTAATAGTCAATAGTGATCTCAAGTGTTTAGGATAGATTTTAACTAATTTGAGAGATTAGTTAAAAAGATTAAATAAAAAATGTTATAATAAAATTAAGAAATCCCTTCCTTATACTTAAAATTGTACATTGTCTACGATGTACACAATATAAGCGTAGATAAACAGAATATTAATTAAACACAAAAAGTAAGAAAAGGGTTGGAATTTGGAACTGCCATGAGTAATAAAAATTACAAAGTTCTAAATTTGATGAAGCTTCCTTATGATATTAGATACAATCATCCTTACAAAATATAAACAAAAAGGATAAAAAGATAAAAGAAAATAAAATTAGAGAAAATAAATAAGAAATAAATAAAAACAACATAAATATAATTGCATTAATGTTTAGACAAAATAAAATAACAAATGGTAGAAAATAAGAAAAATACTCAAATAATGAGAAAAAGAAAAGAGATAACCAAAATTAGGCATCCCTTAATCCTACTGTGAATTTGGCATATCCATCAATGGATTGTTCTCGGGTCATACAACCTCAAAATGGGGAGGGGATGAAAACGATGTAGCTATTCTAGATGGTGGTAGTTGAAAAATCATTCCCAAATGGCCCGCCATCTGCATCAATATGTCCACCATCTATCTATTATAGGCATTGAGCTGCCCTATTAGCTTTATAATCTTTGCCTGCTGTACTCGATAGTACGTTGAGTACCTAGGATCTGCGCCATGTGTTTCTTTAATCAAGCTATCTTTAGTTGGTCCCAATGTAGTGTTTGCAGCCAGCGTACTTATACACTAGCCTCCTCAGATGTAACTCCTCCATCTAGGATGGCAATGAGCTCGGATGTGGTGGATGCTCAACTATGTATGGTTCCCATCTCCTCCCGATGTGGTTGGCTAGTTATGAACCCCAATTAAGCAGTAGATGTCACCCATAGGTCCCAACCATTTGCTTACCATATGCATGTGTTTCATCACATGCAAATTTGGTGCTACCATGGTGCCAATCAGTGACATTGTTAGTAATCTATTGAAGACCCTTATTGATTTTGCAAGTATAATCACATAAAGTCTTATGCATATCATCCCAACGTTTTTCTTCTTACTTTGATGCCTAATGAATTAGGCTAATGAATGCCCCAAATGTATTGGCATCCTCTCACTCATGCTTTATAGGTAGAACACGTCTAAATTTCTGATGACCCTGTAATTGTCACCCCGCCTGCTCAATATATAAATCAAAATTCCATGGATATATCTAAGCATCGAGTTTCGTAGAGATGATGCCTTAGATCTACTCGGGTCATAGTTGCCATCCTTGCTAATCGTATTCCAAAATTGGCGAGAAGAAATATTGTACAAGAAGTCTATCCGCACGACTAAGTAAGTTGGTGTCCTTAAAAATTCTTAGTCACACAATCCCGTCATGATGGAGAACTCTGAATAGCTCATAAGAACCATCTCCCCTAGTAGTAAGAACTAGATAGCGTTTGGTAGTCCCAGTTATGTTGTCCTTTCTCCATAAAGTCCCAGTTATGTTGTCCTTTCTCCACCAAGAAAGTGGGTGCACTCCCATCGGGTCTAGAGGACCTTTCTCCTTATTGTCGTTTCCTTAGTGCCTCTTTTGCTCGTCGTGGTCTTGTCATTGTGTCTGAAACTTTAAATAAATGTGAGAAAATCGCAAATAAAGTATAAAATAACTATTTCCCCATACTTATTTTTTATGCTCCCTAAATTGTAAAAATGTGAAAATGAACTAGAAAAGGAAATTAAACACATAATAAAAATAAAAACATATAATCTAACATAAAGAATTAAATAGATAATAAAATAATAAGATAAAAACTAAAATAAAATAAAATTAGAGAATGAACTAATATCCAGATTAATCACAAAACTAAAACTAAACAAATTGCAATTTTCAAATGAAACTAACCAAATTATGCAATTAAAAAATTAAAAATAAAATTGAAATTAACATAACTAATCTAACAATTACCTAAAATTAACAAAATTGAACATTAAATCATAAAAATATCAATATTGAAATGAAATTAAACTAGAAAACAACTTCAATAAACTATAAAACAACCAATTAGTCCTAATTACATGAAAAATCATCACAATTTAACATTAGTGAGGAAAATCGCGTACCCAGTTGAAATTTCATTCAAATCTCATGCAATTCATCAAATTGAAGTGATAAATCATATGGGTAAGGATAGAATTAAACTATTAAACCACAATAAAACATAAAATCAAGCAACGCTACACAAAATCTCAAGACCATAACCCTAGAATTTTTTTGGGGGAGAAAATCCAAAAAAAATGCAAAATACCTAATTATTCATACATAGACAATTGAAATCAATGTGAATAATTACTTGGGTGTCACAAATTGGCAAGAAAAATTATTAAAATTGGGTCAAAGAGGGAGAGGACTTACAAAGAGAGTAGAGAAAGACAAAATGAAAATAATGAAAGAGGTATGATAATTTAAAGGTTGTTGCAGGCTTACACGATTTGCTACACATCCATGTAACTAACCGTGTAAGTCACAGACTAGTTAAAATTTAAATCAAACATGTGAGTTATCGTAGACTTAGACAGTCTGTTACAAGGTCGTGTATCTGACCATGTAAGTCTACAAGGGCATATTTGGTGGATGTGTAACTCATTGTAAATGTGTGCAGCATGAAAATTAGTTAGATAAATTTAAAATTTTTGCATTCAAACTTACAAAAATTTAACACACATACCATAACATGATAAATATGCACAATTTAGTTTGGATGTTATAAGTCCTAGCTTAAAACACATCAAACTTAATAAAATCCTATGCTAACATCAAAATATAAATAAAATGAACTATAATTAAAAAATAAAACCTAATCTAATATTTGTGCCTCCCAATTAACACTTGTTTAACATTGTTAGCTTGAGATATCTTTCATGCTTAAGGGGGCTTATAAAAATTAGGTCTTGGTCCTCTTATTGTTGGTTCCATAACTTCTAAGTAAGCTACTTTTTATTGCTTATTGCTTTTTTTTCCTTAGAATGATTGCCTTGAACTTATAAAAGCTCCCATGGACATTTAAAGGTAGAGCCTTGTAAAATATCTAAAAATGAATCATTACATGACTCGCTAGATCCATTAACATCAATAAGTTCAAGGACAGGATTCATGACATTAGACATTTTAAATTCAACCTCTTCATCCCTCTCCCTTAATATTAATTTGCCTTCACTAACATTAATAACTAACTTATCAGTTGCCAAAAAGAGTCGACCAAGGACTACAAGTACCTCTACATCTTCCTTTATGTTAATAATCACAAAATATACTAGGAAGATAAACTTATCAATCTTAATAAGAATATCCTCTATAATACATCTAGGATGTTTTACCGATCTATCTGTCAGCTACACATATAGTATGTTTTAGTTCACCTAAACCTAGTTTCTCAAATAATGAGTGTAACATGCCACTTTCATAGAGCACATGCCTGAACATATCAGAGGATATTCAAGAACATACCTTATAAGAATGGCACGTTAAAACAATCACATTAACTTATTTAAGGCATCATATATATCACAGGCATTCAAAAAGATCAATTCTTCCCATTTCATTCAGCAAAAAAGAACTTACATAGTGTCATTACAACTCATAATCATATATATACATTACATAACATTTGATAGTTTAATACTCCATACAAAATGTTTAACATGAAATGGGATGCTAAATTAAAACATTATAACTAGACTCCTCAGATTTAGCTGATCAGACCTTTGAGCCATTCTCGTCCCCAAAATGCAAGTACTAGACTTCTACTATGACACCTTAGTAGCTAGAACTCCTCTGAACTTGAAAAATAACGTTGCAATTTTGATGAGTTTGCGGACTCGGTGAGTGAACCATCATTGATGTGTTCACTCAAGTCAGAACTCCAAGATAAGTTATAACCCAATTCAACAAGTATATCACATCATCCAGTATTGAATAACACATCACATTTTATCATATTCAATAAGTATAACATGTACACAAACATTGCATATCACTATTTCAAATTAATTCAGTAATTCATCTCAATCATTCATATGATACATGTGAAGTTATATATGAAACATCCAACTACCATAGAGTATATATCTGAACATCTAGAGGACCTTCAAGTACATATCCTATGATAATGGTATGTTAAAGCAAAGATAATCTCTTAAATGGCATCATAAAGAATATACAATACGTAAAAACCTCAACACTTCATTTCTTTCATTGACAAAAGTTTACATTGTATTCATTGAAACAAATATTTACAATCCTTATACAAAAGTTCTACATGAAAAAGAAACTACAAAATATAAAATATAACTCCTATGATGTTAACCGACAAACTTTTGAGCCATATCTTAGTCTAAAATGTTCCTCTAGACAAATCTTAGGAACTAGGTCTCCTGTCACGTACCTAAAAAGTCACGTTGCAATTTTTGATGAGTTTTGCGAACTCAATGAGTGAACCATCATTAATGATCTCGCCCATGTCAAATACACAATATCACACATTTCACATACATTCTTTCAAAAGATGAATAATCCAAACAATCACATTATCATGGCACATCACTTTATCATCACAATTTCAAAAAAGATTTCATAATCATCTATATATAAATACAGATGCATATAAGACTCCAGATCTATTTTTTTTGTTGTGATCTAGTGCCTTTCATATACAGATACAGATACTGTCCCATTTGACTTAGTCAGAAACAGAAATCATAGAGCAAAGCTCTATATGCATAATCCTGAGCTTAAAGATCTTTCAGACTGGCTACTCTGATCACATTGCCTTTATCTGAACATGTATTTATGAAATGCATCAAATAACAAAATATGTCATGTGTAGCATTCACTTATAATGCACAGACAGAATCATATTATAGCGCCTCTTTACCGCAGAGTACATACCGGGATGCCCGAAAGTCATTCCGATACATATCCTACGATAAAGGCGAGCTACGTTCGATCTCTACGCTCACTTCATATGGCATCATATCAGTATTCGCTTATAAAGCATTATAAGAAAACCACAATATTTTTGAAACTTACTTTTCCTCATTTCATTTCTCAAAATTG
>JANKYE010706296.1:0-10642 GCA_032467995.1 Erythroxylum dillonii | reverse complement strand
TTTTAATCTCTTGATTCCAAGGGCAAATTTGTCCGAAAATACCCAATTGGGGTATCTTGAATGAGAATAAAAAATACTGGGGCTAAGGTGAACGAATTAAAAACACAAAGGCTAAGATGAATAATCAAGTATATCACAGGGGCTCTTTTATGTTATTTGCCAAAGTGTAATGTGAAAAAAAATACTTGTGCTATTTACAATAGTATGTTGTTTTTTTACACTCATAATTTTGAGCTTTATTTAGTCAATTCAATCATCATTAAAGGATTTCTCACTAATATATTGACACTAAACAATCAAGTTTGATTACCAGCTAACAATTTTCAATTTGACATAAAATATTATCAAATTATCAATTCACACAAAATGCTTCCAAAAGGACAGTAACAAATTAAAGATTTTATATTAGGTTAGAAGCAAGTCTATTTGCAAGCCAAAAAACTACTAATATGTTGAGAAAGTAATATGGTTCTATTTGAATTGATTAGTAAAAATTTGGTTTTTGAGAAGTTTGTTCATCAACCTATAATGACAAAGCTATCCTTCTCATGACGTCTCTCCTCCCTCATGCATACTCTTCTTTAAAGTGATGCTTGCTTTATTTTTGAATCTTAGTTTTCTAGGTTGAAACGAAAATTTGAAGGACATTGGATTAACGTCACCAAATTTATTTTGGGGTTAATTATAAAAATCCTAGAATTTAGTCAATTTTACAAATACTAGCCCAAATTAAATAAAAGTGCTAAAATATTTCAACTTTTGATTTGTAACATAATTAGCCCAATTAAGTTCTTCGTTAACTTTGATAGTTAATTTTTTCCATGTGATTGCCATATAAGATCATTTTGTCATGTGTAAAATTATTTAATAAAAAAGTAAATAACCTAAAAATAGGGATCTACCAACTTAATTAATAACAAAGTAAACAACACTTCAATCAAGAACTGACCTTTTTTCAACTTGATTGTAAGTTTAGATCCTGAACAACAACCATAACTGAAAATCTATTCTCAGCACAATAATATTTTTTTAAATACCAAACAAAATCCAGCACTAAAAGAAGCCCAATAGAATTAAAACACCAATCACTATCCAATACTACCTTTTAAATATATTCCTACCTTTTGCATTCTATACAAACTAAACATAAGCAAGTGGCACACCAAAAGATTCTGGTAAAAAATATATAATTTGTTAAAAGGGAATGAATAACAAAGTCAATCATCAAAAAGAAAATAAATCCTATTGGAAGAGAAAAGGAAGAAAATTCATTGTAAGAAATCAAATAACAAATGACACCAATATAGTTGGCGATCATACATAACCAAATTAAACCTAAAAACTCATTTTGATGCTAGCTGGTCTAAAATTCAACCAAATCTATCAAGTCTAAGAAAGCTAAGCTAGTAAAAGGAAAAGCAACCTATAATTATCTAGTTAAGAAAAAGAAAGTAGAAAATTTCTGTAATAATTCAAAACACCCTCTCCTTTTTCTTTCTCTTTAGGTCTACACTAGATATTCTAGCAATGTAGAAGTACACCTGAGTTTTAATATGTTGAATCTCTTTAACTCCTGATTGAACTCTTTAATAAGGTTGCGCAAACATAGTTCTAGAAATTTTTTTCCTTAAATCTCTATCATTAAAACTAGAGTACCGATTGTGATATATATGTCTAGAATTGACTGCCTATTGTAATTTAACTTTAATGATTGCATTCGCCCATCATAAATTAAAAATAAATAAAATAGATGTAATAAGAACTTGGAAAAGAAAAAAATTAATATTATGGAAAATATAAGAAAAATTACCTTATATATATATATGTGATTATGGTTAGTCCTTCTACATCTCCCAATTTCAAAATAGCTATCACATATTCAAATTAGTCCTTTTCCATTTCCCAATTTTGAATTAGCTATCAAATCTCCTAATTTCAGGTAAAATATACTTTAATCTAGTTTGAAACGTCACTTACACTAGATCTTTATCCAAAAGGAGGTCAAAACTGCTCTTTTTAATAAAGGCTACTCCTCACCCCAATAGGGATTCTCATGTTTTGATAATTCATTGCTGCCAAACTCCTTGTTTATTTTACTTGTAATGTACATGAAAATAAGGAGAGATATTGACATTAGAGTTTCATTGTTCTTGAAATTAATTTTTGTTTCATCTGCATCAATTCATTTGTTTAATCTAAAGGTAAGCTTATAATTCTCTTTCCTACTTTTATAGTTTGCATTCATATATATTACTTCCATTTTTTCTCTCTCTTTCAGTATGAACATGAGTTTGAGATATGTGAGAAGTTCTTTTTTTTTTAAGCCCTGAAATACAGCAATTGCATATTTTGCCTTTGTTTAAGTTAACCATGCAAAGCTTTCACATCTATTTTGCAGACATATGTACTCCTCTTTAAGGGACTATAACATCCAATTTAGGACCATTATAAATGATCCTAACATGTCATCTTTAGAGCTTTGCTTGTTCAAGGGATTGCAAGAAGAGGTTTCTACGTCAATTTATAATAGAATCATGAATTTTATTGTTTACCATCCCAAGGCTCTTTCGTCTAATTAGTTATACTAGAAATGTTGATCATTCGGAACTAGTTGGAAAATTTGCCATCAATAACTAATCGTTGTACTTAGCTGGATAAATTAATACTGTTAAATCTATATAATAACCAATGTATTTTCCATTTGTTAATATCCCTCATCAATTACATTTTTCTAGAGATATAGCACCTTTATCGTAGATTCCTTGCATTCATTCGTTGGATAGAAATGAATATCATTCTGCTCACATTAGGGAGGGAAGTGGGTTACGCTAGAGCTTGAGGCCACTCGGCTAGAGTCTAAGCCTGGCCTGACTTTTTTGAAATTAAAAATGTAAAAACAGCGTTGTTTTTAGTAAAATTATGTTGTTTTGCTTCTATGTGTTGACTCAGACTGGGTCAGACCTGTGCAACCCGAGTCTAAGCCCAATGGGCCAAGCTCAAGTTGATCGAATTGGGCTCATGCCCAAATACCATCTCTAGCTTACATTGATGAAAAATGAAGTAATGATTTTTTTTCATATATCATCTTAATAATCACTAATTCTACGTGGAAGCAACTTATTATATTTCAAGAATATAAAATACACTAAATCTAATTCAAGATTTAAAAAAATTCAAAAGTCATCAAATTTATTGATAGAAACAATAAATATAAGAAAAGCTAACAAGTTTTTCCATCTTACAACTATTTATGAAAAATAACACCCTAACATGAAATTTACTAGAAATATAACTATAAAATATGAAGTTTATTTTAAATAAAACTCTAAAACATTAATTTTATTTGAAATAAAACTTTAAAATATTAAGTTTACTTAAAATAGAACTATGGTGGTTCTAAACATGAAACCTTAATTATTTTCAATGTGGATTTATTTATTTTGATGCCTCATTAGTCACCTCCACTTACGACGAACTTGACCTTGAGTTATGGTTAGAATATCCAAGCTTACAATTAGGTAAATAAAGTGAAACATCAACAACATTGAATGTAGGATTGATGTTACCCATCCACAAAAGCAGTTGAACGACATAAGCAATGTTGTTAATCTTTCTTATGGTCTTGAATGGTTTATATTTCCTTGCCTTCAATTTATAATATCCCATAACAATTCTATTCTTGTTTAAGAATAGCATAGCCTCATCTCCAACTTCAAACACTTGAACTCTTCTATGTGTCAGTATCAGACTTGTACTTTGCATTGGCTTTTTCAAGATTATGTTTTACTTTCACTTCAATATCTTATGCATGTTTGGCTAACTTTTTAGCACTCACATTGAAATTATGTAACTTATTATAAATCACAAAAAATGAAAAAAAAACCAATGGAATGACAAACATCATTGTTATTAAGACAATTTGGCTTAGGCAATAAGGAAATCTTAATTCTTTAGCTTGTCACGACATATGCATCTTACCAAATTACCCAATGTTCTATTCACCTCTTTTATTTTCCCATTAGTTTATGGACGATCGATCCTAAGAAATTTAAGATAAGAACCAAACATATGCCATAAACTTCTCTAAAATTGACCAAAGAACTTATCATAATAAGATGTAATAGATTTTAAACACAATAGAGTCTCACCATTTTTCTAAGTCAAAGGTACAATTTGCCCCTCAATGTTTGGTGCAAATTTTCCCCACCATTATTTTTGGTACCAATTCACCCCTTAACATTTACAAAATAGAGAAATTTTCTATTATCAATTTGTGAACTTTTTTTGAAATAAGTAATATATTCATTCAAAAGGTGGAAATAATAATGAGAAATGAAAATATCTCCAACAGATGGAGTTTGCACAAACCAACTAACTACATAATCTTAGAATTCTTATAGTTGCACTATCTATATTCTGATTTGTTGTCTGATTCGATTAGAAATGAGTTGTTAAGGAGGATTTGTCATAATTGTCATCTTAAGCTTGATATAAAACTCTATCCGAGTGTATTTATTGTAATCTTCTGATTTCTGAAATACTTTTTTATTTCTCATCCTTCATAGGAAATGCACTAGAATCACAAAGCTAGCCTTAAAAATCTTTTAATCCTCCTTACTTTTCCATTTCAAGTTATTTATATAAGAAAAACAGTCCGTCTAACTAAGATTCTTGTCCAATAGCTCTAATAAGTTGAGAAATTTTCTCTAAAGTAGTTTTGTATGATAAAACTTAAAGAAGATATGATCTAGTTTTTCATCATCCCTAGTGCATCAAAGGCAGGACTTATCTGAGATATGGAATTTAATCTTATCTTAAGTTACTAGTTTTTGTACAGCTGCTAACCAGAAAATAAAGGAATGGGCTGAGAAATTCCAAAGACCAATGTGAGCTTATAAAAAGGGAAATTTGATGAGTGGACCAAGCAATATATGTTAGCATAATAGAGTAATGAAATTGTGTGAACTACGTAACATCCATCTGACTTCATCCTCTTGCATTTGACATAGTAAGTATTCTAGCATACATTCTACTATTGGTTTGATTCCCCTACCTGTATGAAATGGACAATACCAGTTTTCATTTCGAATAAGTTCGTGCATCTTTGTATTTTCAAGGATTAGACTCTTAGAGCTAAAAAGTGTTGAGTGTAGCATAAAGGTCCTAGTAAATTCCAGTCATCAAACTAGAAGTTTGTACTTTCCCCATCTTTGATGTAATGCTTGATATGAGAATGAATAAATGACTTGATAGGTAAAATTTTTTGAATGGTGTACAGAAAAGTACTTCTCTAAGAAATGGACCAAATGCTTATTTGTTTAATATGAAACATTATACCCATTTCACCCAGATACTCTCCTTATCATAAAAAATTCTCTATAGAATTTTAGCTAACAATATCTTGTTCATTCTATTGGCAGATTTGATACCTAAGCCACCATATTCTTTAGGAAGACAAATTACACTCCATTTGACTTTGGAATTCTTTCTGCCACGTAGATTCTGTCCATGCCATATGAAGTCTCTTATACTTCTGTCAATCTTCTTCATAACTCCTTTTGAAATAGCTAAATGTGAAAACAAATAAATGTGTAGGTTATTGAGAATGGAAATGGCCAGTTGTAACCTACCTCCGTAAGACAGAAATCTACTGCTCTAGTCAGAGATTCTTTTATGAACTTTATCAAAGAGTGGTCTAAATTTTTCTTCCTTATTGGGACTCCTAAATAAGTGAGAGGTAATTGATGAATAAAGAGTTCTGCTTCAATGATCACCCTTAATGAGTCTTCTCTACTTTGCTTAGAAAGGTAAGTAAAACTCTTTTGAGGGTTGAATTTCAGGCTTATTACTTCTTTCAATCTCTACAAGGAACTTAAGATTACAGTAATTGAAGTAGTATCATTGTCACTTAGCATGAATAGGTCATCTGTAAAAGAAAGTTGACTGATATTGTGTTTTTATAATGAAAATGATAACTGCAATTTGCGTTTTCAGCAATACATATCTGTGTCACTCTTTGAAGTACTTCTATAAGTGAATAGGTAGAAAGATAGTGGATCACCTTACTTTATTCCCCTAAAAGTTTGATAGATTTGAGTGGGTTCCCCATTTACTAACACTTTGAAAGAAAATAAAGATATGCAAGAGAGGAATCCAATTGATGAACTTGCTAGGATATCCAAAAAAGAATAGAGTGAATTGATAACGAAACCTCATGCCATTATGTCATATGCTTTGGTGAAGTCTATTTTAAGAGCACAACTTCTGACATGTTCTTGAAGGTTGTAGTATTTGAACAATTCTTGAGCTAGCATTATATTGTTATACATATTTCTACTAGGAATATAGGCTGCTTGATTAGGATTGATTATTCCTAGTAAAGTATTCATCAATATATGGGTGAGGATCTTAGTGATAATCTTGTGCACTAAATTGCAACAGGCAATTGGTTTGTAATCATTATGTTTCTTAAGATTAGGGACTTTAGGAAGTAATGGTAGATAGGTCTTGTTCATTTCAATGAGTAATCTGCAACTTTTAAGAACATTTTTATTGCCCTTCTGATTGTTTTGCAATTTGTAGCTTACTTACAGGCTAGAAAACTGATGTTAAATGAAAAAAGCTGGAAGTAAACTGCTCATAATTGATCCCGATTGAGTTTCCAGGGATATAGCGTCAAGTTACCAACATTAAAAGAAGCACTGCAGGGGAGGCAACCAATGGATTGTTAATTCCATATTATTTTCTTTGACTTTTAGATAATTTGAATTTCGTAGTTAGGTTATTTCATTTCCAAATAAAGTCGAGAAGGCATAAGATTTTAACATGAGTTAGATGATCAAGAAAGTAAGCAAAAAAAGAGGTGAAAGAGCTATAAAGAGTTAGGAAGTGATATCGGAAATGTGTAGAAGGACAAAAGAAGAAAAAAAATCAAAAATTGGTGAAAATATTGCAGGCCACGATTGTGGCCTACGGCAAGGTATTATAGCCATGTATTTTTCAATAGTTTCTTACAAAATTGCCCTCCTCTCACCTATAAATTCAATTCTAACATCATTTCATCCATCACTTTCATTTGGACTCTCTCTCTACATATAGTACATTCAAAGACTCAGTTCTCTCTACTTACACTCAACTCGCTTAATCTCATAACTCTTGAACACTCTCATTCCTAATAGGGCCACGACTCAAGCAAACTATTGACTGTACCCAATCCAAGGGGAAAGCCCATGTATCGAGCCAAGGCAAAAGAGATAGGACAATAGATTTTGAAGTGCCTTTCTCGATCTTCTCAGATGAGGAAGGTAACCACTTTCACTTCCTTCGCAATAAACAAATTATGGTTCCCAAGTATTTTCTTTCTAAGACTTTAGATAGATTGGAATTGAGAGACAAGGTCGAGAATTTAGCAGAGATAATTCAATGGGAACATTTTATTCATTTTCAATAACCAGCTTATGAAGAACTAACCCTAGAATTCTTTACATTTCTTAAGTTCAATTATGACAAACTTAGAGAATTGTGGTTTATGTTGCTGGGACAACCATATGAGCTTAATTATGATACCTTGTATGAAATTTGTAGTTTCCTCGAATTGTCCATAATGGATCAGCAGGATGATTTCCATGTCACTCCCTACTGCACTGAACTAATCGGGTTAGAGCACTTTGATGCTAAGAATGCATATAACAACATCATCAGGAACCACGAACACTTATTGCTGCACAAATTCATGTGTTAAACTGTTTTTGAAAAAAAAGAAACTAACAAGTGTTCGACGAAGGAGCTTTTCCTGTTGTGGTGTATAGACCACAGTATCCCAGTTTGCACAACCACCCACATCTTTAACGTAATTATTACTACTCAACAAAAGAGGAGCAATAACTTAGGAATGGGTTATTTGGTTTTGTCCATAACTAATTATTACAGAGTTGAGTGTAATGGATTCACGGTCTACCGTCTTGAATTCATGAACCATCATCATATGTGGCGAGTTGAAATCCAAAATTCTTATAATATAGAACTTTGGGATTTTAGTGCCAAAACACATGTGAAGATCAGGGCTAGCCAGGCGAGTTCTAGCACAACGCCGCCTCAGCAAGCTAAAAAGGACTCGACTAGTGAGGAGTCCAAAGAGGAACAAGACACATAAGAACCTGGTTGGAAGAAGGTGCTCGATACAATCTCTGCCAATGCCAAGGTAATTGTAGATACACTTACAGAGAACTCTAGAAGGATGAAGGAGATGACTCATGCACAACGACGGCGGAGCCAAAATATACACCAGATTCATTGATACTTGGAGGCTCAAGGTGTTCAACTGCCACCTCCGACACCATCCCCGGCTTCATTATCTTGAGGCTTTGTTTCTAAACCTTTTCTTTTAAATTTAGTCTTTATGTTTGTTTTTTATATTCTATTTTATGTTATTTCTAACCATGTGTGATCGTTTGTCTCCTTCTCACCTTGAGGACAATGTGTTGTTCAAGTGTGGGGAGGGTTGTGTGTCTTTCTGTAAGTGTGATTTTTGCATACTGTATGATAGTTTGTTAGGTTGCATTTTTTGAATTGTGTGAATATGTCGATGACTTAGATGGAATGAGATTGATTTAATTTTGAACATAATCTTTTAGGTTGTAAAGAGTCATTAGCTCGCAAAATTAGTAATATGGGTTCTTTAGCTAAATATGTAAGTAAATTAAGATTTACTGTTAGTTTATCACCCTTTAAATTATCACATTCATTCATAATTTTAGGTCTTCTGAATAAAGCAGCTTTGCTAGTATTTTTTCAAGAAAACAAGTAGCTAAAGCAATAAGGTAGGCATTAAATATAAAAAAGTGTTTGCTAATTTTTAAATAAATAACTATTCTACTGGCCTTTGGGTTATGAATAGAGCTAGTAGCTAGTTGAGAATGTGATGTAGCCGAGTAACCAGATCAACACGTATCACAAATGTGTGCGTTCGTGTCAAAGGGCTATAATGACATTCCAACTACTGTAAGTAGCTAATTAAAAACATTACTTAGTTGAGTAACCAAATCGACATTCATCACTAATGTTTGCCTTCGTGTAAAAGACTAAGTTCATGTCCACAAAAAGTAAATAAAGAAAAAAATTCTAATAAAAACCTACTGAACTTGTAAATAGCTTGAATTTTCATAAAAACATACTTAAAAGTAGTTATAGAGTTTCAATGACCAAATAATTGTTAATGTGTGTGTACAAATGAAAAGGGTGAACAACTTGACATTTGGGTCTTGATTAATATGTATATTTAGACCAGAACTCCTAGACGTAGATTTTGCATGTTAATGATTTGGAACAACTTGAATGATTGCGTTTAAATTTAAATTTATTTCATGAACTTGAAGCCATTGCCGCATTACTGCATTATGTGCTTTATGATTTTGTGTGATCGTTGTTTTGTTTGCTTAAGGACGTTTAAGTGTGGGGATGTTGATAAGTGTAAATTGCATCGTGTTTTAGGGCATAGTTTGATATGTGTTTAACTGTTAATTTAATCATTTAGTGTGTGTTTAGGTTAGAATTGTGTTAACTATTTATGTTTTAAGTTTCTTATGGGTTAGTACAAGTATTTGAGCTTAATTACTATATTTTTTAGGTAACTTGATGTGTTTTCTAGTGTTTCAGGGTCATCATCGAAGAACAAAGGAGTTTCAAAGACATTCAGGTCGAAACAACGACCCACGATTAGGCCATCTTAGGCCACGAACGTGACAGAAGCACCAATTTTAGCCTATATTAGTGATAGAAGCCTAGGAAATGGCCCACGATCGTGGCCTACAGGGCCACGATTGTGCCCTGCATCGAGTAGACGCGCAGACACTCAAGAACCTCAAGTTTTAAAGGATTTTTTAGACTTTCGAACCCCAAAAAATCCTAAGGTTACCTAAAACACAAGAGGATATTTAAATAATAAGAAAATAGGTAGAAAGGAGCTTTTGCATCAGCCAACTTGAGAAATCCTAGAGAGAATTCATCAAGAGATAGAGGAAGAGAAGGAAGAGAGAAAAGGAGAAGAAACTGACTCGATGTACTTCTTAGATCAGGAGGTTTCCCGACGTCGTTGCCTCCCATCATCCATTTAGATTATATTTCCTGTTTGTTTTTAGTTTTATTATTGTATAGAATTGGATTGAACAGTTGATGATAGGATCTAGAATGTCGAGGATGTTTTAAATTCACCTTTGGAATTTTATTCTTGAATTAATGAAGATCTGATTATTTATGTGTTGATTGGATATTGTTGTGGTTTGGTTTGTGAAATTCTATAATAAACTGAGAGGGTGAATCGAATGAAAATGATTAAATTGGACTAATGAGAGTTAGGTGATTTAATAGAAACAAGAATTGAATCAGATCGAGAAATTATGCGAAGAGAGATCTTGCATAGGTTTACAGTAAAATTACAAGAATTAATGTTGTAAAATATTTTCGAAATTCACGTATGAAAATAGTAAAATGAGAGAGTTATGTGTTAATCACCATATAAAGTAAAATGAGAGACTTGATGGGTAGCTAGTCCATCAAACTACTGGCGTCAGTTTAATCACCAAATCTTCTTAAAACATCTAGAAGTGATGATAACACTATAAACTCTTTATTTGAGTGAATGTTC
>JANKYE010705976.1:0-10645 GCA_032467995.1 Erythroxylum dillonii | reverse complement strand
ACATTCACTTCTATGTTGTAGAAAATTATTTAAAGAAATGTCTCATTTTTATAGGAAATAAAACTAAGATTAAAAATAAATATTAAAACATATAAAAAGCTAAATAATATTATAATCTTAAAATAAATATTCAAGTTAAGTAAATAGTTAAATATATAATAAATTATGTATTTTATTATAATATAAAAAGATTTGGAATATGTTCCCAGCATTGTTATTTTTTGTCCTTTGTGCTTATCAATTATCTCATGCATGTTATCTTATGACTTAAGAATATAGCTCCTTAAAATTGCCATGAACGGTAACTGTATTTTTTCTTTGTAATCTCTTTAACTTGCCCGAGTACATAGTTGTTAACTCCTCAGACATGGATGCCATTATATTAAACCCAAAAAATATCATAACTCTCATTACATATCATTGACTACATCAACCTTGACAATTCTTTCTATAGTTTGTCGTCTATATTTTGCCATCAATTTGAAAGTACCACTACATCATATATGTTCAAATATTTAAATCTAGCAAAGCTGCTTAAGGTAAAGTTCATCTCAAAGGAGATATGTCTAAATAGAAACATGATCCAGGAATTGTAAACTTGAGACATTAGAAGCTCTGTAAAGACATCTACAATAACTCATGAATGAAATCACGAGTCAATAAGCTAATAAGATATACTTACACCAGCCCACTCGCCAAGGGTTTTGGCACTAGGAACAGTTAATAGGGTCACACCATGATCAGCACAAAGCCCTTTGGCTAGTTTAACATAGTCAGGTTGATTGCAGTCCTCTGCCAACACACACAGCTGGGAAGCATGCTTCTCACTCACTTTTGCACCTTCATGAAGACCTTTGGAAAGGCCCCCATGAGCCAGAGACTTTCTCAATACAAGCTGCAGTGTAGTCATCAGGTCTATAGGCTCACCAAATGGCTGAGCATATGCGTCAAGAACAACAGCACCCTCTTCACTGCAAATTTGGAAGTTAAATCAGGACAAGACACTTTTTTTTCTTCACATACGTGATTAATGCTCTATTTGGACTTGAATTTTACATATATGCCTGTTTCAATTTATGATAACAAGCAATGAACCAAAATTTCAGAAAGAATGACACAACACGACAGTTGGTACAAGATACATAGACATTTCAGAAATTAGAAAGAAGGACGAGTCTGTTGTTAATCAACTAATCTTATCAGTCCAAAAACAAACAGCAATGCTGAAGACTAAGGCAACTAAATATTCAAAGACAAAACCAGGTAAAGCAATGTAGGAGATTATCGTACCATTCGTAGGCTGAGAGAGCAGACTGAGAACTAAGATTGCTTTGAGTGTTCTTCTCATTTTTCGTACTAAATCAAGACGTAGCTTTCATCACAATTCTTTTTCACTTTCCAGACAATTGCAAAGTACATTTGAAACTTATGAAAAGAATTTTCTGGTTTAATCTTTAAACAAAATAAAAATAATACATGAGTTTAACACCTCTCATAACACCAGTAAACACTATTTGGACAAATTCCCTGAGCTCATTTCTTTAGTACAACTTTTTTCCCTCATCCAATTTTCCCAATTCCCATTTCAATTCTCACATATTATCTTACTACTGCCATCAACTTCCTACCGAAAATGTTAATTGTCAACATCTCAAATCACAACATCATGGTAAATAATTGAATTTCAAAAGCCAAACCCCAGTTATAGATCACAATCTCAATACCCATCTCAAAGATTCAAGAGAAGAAAAGATAAAACATGGAATTTTTATCCCAACATTTTTACCACTTTTTGTATACCCAGCAGCTAAAATAAAGCACAGAATAAAGAACTCCTCAGAGAAATAGAAAGAAGAAACCTTTAAAGATGAAAAAGTGAGTTTTAAAGAAAAGAAGAACCTTGTCTAAAGCAAGTATGGGTCGTCCAACAATATAAACTTGGAGGGTCCGAAATTATTCTGCAAACTAAACCCCAAAAATAAGGAATCAACAACACTAAATAGCTATATTTCATATATAGCATTGTATGAAGTTATGATTACATACTGCATGCGATTACAGAAAAGATAAAAGGGATGGTGAATCTTGAAATGATGACTCCATAAATAATATAGAAAGAAAAAGAAAAAGGACTATGAAAGGACTTGAAAGAAACAAATGAAAAATATGAGAAGAGAAGCCTCAATTTTTCCCGCCAATCAAACAGAAGAAACAGCAACCCGTGAATCAAAAGAAATGAAAGCAACGATGGAGAGAAAAACTACCTCTGGATCTCACAATCTCTAGCAGATTTGGCTACACAGAGTAGAAGCATAGAGAAGAGCTATTCAGCATTGGACCAGATTGCAGAGAGAAGAGAGGAGATATTATAAACGTAAACGTCGGAAATGATAAGCATGAATGTCTACTCGAAAAAGCTCAAATTTTAGCTTTTTTGAAAAGCTTTAAATTGTAGCTTCTCTAAAAGCTGTATTTTAGTTTTTAGAAAAGCTATTTCTATTCTAAAAGTGCTTTTGAAGTTTACGATCAAACACTCATTTTATCTTAAAATAGCTTTTGCGGTGAAAAAAAACACTTTTAGAGCCTCCAAAAGTTGAACCAAACAGGCTCTTAGCCTATTTTGGTTCATATTCCTTAAACTTTTACCTAAAGTAAAATATTAACCAAAATAAGTATCTTAAGTGTAATATAACATTAAGCACTAAGCATTAGGGAATGAATACATTAATAATCAAGCACTTATCAAGTTCCCTTATAATTAGACTTTGACCATCCTTAGGTAAAAATCAAAATCGAAACATTTCTTGTTTATTTATATTTTCTAAGAATTCTCTCATAAGAAAAGAGGATTAACTTTCAAAACTATGGCTAGAATTAAACATTCAAAGTTTTTACTCATGATCAACAAACAACCATTTCCTTCAAAAACTGAGCAATCTAAGAGAAGAATTTAATAGATTATGTTTAAAATAAAGATCAATTTATAGGTACACTCAAAAACCTTTTATGACTAAGACGTCCCATGACTTAGGATATCATTTCAATTCTCCACCATTAAAGATTAACATGCATATCACAAATAAGAAGGAACTTTTAAGGTTATAATAGGGTTAAAGGTTAAGGTGAAATATATTTTGGTCCTGTAGTCTAATAACCATCAAAACTAGTGAAGTAGAGTAAACATTTTACAAAGTATCAATTGCAAAATTAACATTCAATCAAATATGGGAACCATCAACTACGATGAATGCAAAAACACCATTTCACATATTAGATTCAAGCCTTCAAACTACAAGCCACACAAATCACAAAAGACTAGAAAAATCAACCATAAAAATAATGATGAATAATGCACTAAGTACCAATGATATTTATGTGGGTTTTGATATATGAATGATATGGTGACACGAATTACAATAAGATACCCGGGATTGTCATTGAACATGCATTGTGCATAATTTGTATACATAGATGTGCATAGAGGAATACTTATACATTTGTGCAAAAGTGTGATAAATGTAAATGTGTTTTTTATGATATAGAGGAGCACATTGGATGCCAGTCAGACGTTGCTGGACCATCTTGCCAATAGCATATTGGAGCGTACTATGAGTCAACCTAGATTATTTTCCTAGAATTGATTTGATTTCTTTGATTTCCAATTATTGAACTAATTGTGATTTGTTTATGAATTTCAGACTTTAATGGTTTGAGGAGTTTCATATTCGAGAATGTATTGGAAGTGTTCTATTTGCATCTGAATTATGAATGCTATCTGAATACATAACGAAAGTTGATTGTCAGACTTAGGTCTGATGACTATAAGATTCTAATTGTGCATTATAAATGACTGTTGTACATGATATATTCTGTATTTGATGCATTTATAAAATGCTTGCTCAGATAAAGGCATTGTGATCAGAGTAGCCAGTCTAAAAGACCTTTAAGCTTAGCATTCTGCACGTAGAGTTTTACTCTGTGATTTCTATTTCTGACTAAGCCTGAAGGGCGAATAACTGTTTCTGTATCTGAAAGGAACTTAATCACAACAATAATAATGAATCTGGAGTCTCATATGCATCTGTATTTGTATATATCTTTTCTGAATTTATGATGATATTATGATATGCCATGATAAAGTGAGTAATTGGATTATTCTTTTTCTGAATATCTGTGAAATGTATGATATTGTGTATTTGACTTGGGTGAAATCATCAATGATGGTTCACTCATTGAGTTTACAAAACTCATAAAAAAATTGCAACGTGACTTTTCAAGTACGAGACAGGAGACTTAGTTTCTTAGACTGGACTAAAGGAACATTTTGGATTAAGTTATGGCTCAAAGGTCTGTCAGCTGACATCAGAAGAGTTATGACTTGTATTATTGTAGTTTCTTGTTTAGAACTTGTATAAGGATTGTAAATATTTGTTCAATGAATACATTGTGAGTTATTGACAATGAAAGCAAGGAATAGTTTTAAATATGGTGACTTTTAATTATATTAGATGATGCCATGAGTAAGTTGGATATATGATTCCTCTAACATACTATTATCATAGGATATGTACTTGAATGTCCTTTGGATGTTCAGATATATACTCTATGGTAGTGGGATGTTGCATTTTTGGTATCAGAGCATAGTTTGGCATTTATAAGGACATAAGAGTATAGAGATATGATAAATAGTGTGAGATTCAGATAGTGATCATAACTTTTGTTTATTATAGGCCACCTACAATAGGAGATCCAGCTGGAGAGTTAGCTGACATGGAGTCTGTAGGAGCCAATATAGAGTCTCCTGTACTTGAGTTTGCTTAAATGCCTCCAAGAATTCTGGAAAGGCGAGAAAGAAGATATGATAAACTGAGAAAATAGGGGCCTGTAGACTTCTACGGAAGTACAGACCCTGTTGAGGGAGAAGGGTGGTTAGAGAGAACTGAAAGAGTATTTAACCAAATGGACTGTGAAGTAGTTGAAAGATTTGATTATGCGGTCTCACTATTGCAAGATCCAACATACCAGTGGTGGAAGACTGTTCCAGGCAGTACCACCAGACCTTGTAGTTTGACTTGGGAAGATTTTCTAAGGGTGTTTCGAGAGAATTATATGCCAAAGATTTATATGGATAGGAAGATGAAAGAATTTTTATATCTGAAGCAAGGCAGGCTCATAGTGGCAGAGTATGAGATAAGATTCAATGAGTGAATGGGGGTATGCAACTACATTGATCCTAACTAAGGAAGACAAATGTAGACGGTTTAAGTACGGTTTGAACATGGAGATCAAAATGATGCTAGCCATTTCGAATTTGGGTAGCTTTACGAAACTCTAAGCGGCCTCGAACAGAATTGAACAGTTGTTAAAGGATGGTTAGGGAGAGTATAAACAGGAGGTTAGAGGGAAGATGCAGGATGAATCTCAGGTTGATTCTGGCAGAAGCTTGAGCAAGCGTCAAAATAGGTCGTCTCGATTCCAGGCTAGATCGAGACAATATGGGTCCCGGTCAAGAGGTGGATTTATTTAGACTAGGAGGTAGAGGACAAATTCCCTCCAGCTAGTCTCAACAGCTGTTTGATTTTGAGCATGATGGTGAATGCTGGAGGTTAACGGGAGCTTGTTTCCATTATGGCTCTGTAGAACATCTCATCTAAGATTTTCTTGAGATTTTAGGACCACAGTCTGGAGTTAGAGCAAGAACAATAACTGAGACAATGGTTCAGCAGGGTAGAGCTGTCAGATCTGCACAGAGAGGCAGAGGTAGAGGTAGAACTCAGTCAGCAAGGTCCAGTGTCAGGGCTAAGGTGTGGAGTAACCAGCCGCAATCTTAGGCTAGGGTCTATGCCATCACCAGACAAGAAGCGTAGAATTCCACAAACGTGGTAGCAGGTGTGTTGAATGTTTTTCATTTTGAAACATATGCATTATTAGATCTAGGATCTACACATTCATTCATCACACCGCATCTGGCATCTAGGTTGCATGATGAGTGAGAGATATTGAAATGTTAGTTAAAGGTGAGTATTCCAGTGGTTAGCATAATAGTCATTGGTAAGGTATGTAAAAGATGCATAGTTCGGATTGATCAGGTAGAGTTATAAGTTGATTTAATTGTATTACAGTTAAAGGAAATAGATATTATTTTAGGCATGGATTGACTCACTGTTCGTCAGGCTGTGATAAATTGTTATACTAAGAAAGTAGTTCTTGAATCCCCTAATCAGCCAAGAGTGGTGTTTCCAAAAGTTAGTTAGGCTATGCCAACCCTACTAATTTCATTTATAAATGTGCTGAAACTGATCTGAGGTGGATGTGAGGCTTATCTGGCCCATATAGTTGATATTCGAAATGAACAAGCAATTGAAGATATTCCAGTTGTTAAGGATTCCTGGATGTGTTTCTTGTAGAACTACCAGGTTTACCCCCAGAAAGGGAGATGAAGTTTACCATAGACCTTATTCTAGGTATCGCTCCTATATAGGATAGCACCTGTAAAACTAAAAGAATTGAAAACCCAGTTATAAGAGTTATTAGATAAGGGTTTCATCAGGCCTAGAGTGTCACCTTGGGGAGCTCCGGTATTGTTTGTAAAGAAGGATGAGACTCTAAGATTGTGTAATGATTATCGACAGTTGAATCAGATAATAGTTAAGAATAAATACCCATTGCCAAGGATTGATGATTTGCTTGATCAGTTACAGGGAGCTCAGGTGTTCACAAAGTTAGTCTTGAGATTGGGATATTATCAGTTGAAAATAGCTGAGGCTGATGTACCGAAGAGTGCATTTAGAACAAGATATGGGCACTTTGAGTTTCTGATAATGCCGTTTGGATTGACTAATGCCCCAGTAGCTTTTATGGCTTTGATGAATAAGGTATTTCAACCATATTTATATTGATGACATTTTGGTGTACTCAAAGTGTAGAGAAGATCATTCTGTACATCTGAGGTTGGTTTATCGATTATTTATCTTCTTTATTCTTTTATTATACACTCTGAATCCTTTATTAGTAGTATTATAGCCTAAAAAAACAACTTTGTCTGATCTCACATTGCCTTTCCATTGTTTAGAATGAAACATTTACAGCCAAAGGCTCGAAAGTAAGCAACATTTAGTTCTCTTCCTTTCCACAGCTCATAGGGGGTCTTTTTCAAAATATGTCTTACAAGAGATATGTTATGAACATAGCATGACATGGATGATACTTCTGCCCCAATATCCATGAGGTAGTCCACTTTCACATAACATGGTACTGGGCATATGAACCAAAGTTCTATTCTTTCTCTCTACAACTCCATTTTGTTTAGGCGTCCTTGGACAAGAGAAGTTGTGAGTTATACCATTGTTGTCACAAAATTCTTCAAATTTTCTATTATCAAATTCTCCTCCATGATCACTTTAAATTGAAGTGATGTAGTACCCCTTTTCTATCTGAATTTTTCTGTAAAACTTCTCAAACACTTCAAGAGCATCATTTGTATTTTTAGGAGAAAAGTTGCTTATGACTTGTTTAACTTTTAAACAAGCCTTAAAAAGTTGATTGCTTTTGAACTTTATGGTTGGTACTCCTCTTACTAACTCGTTTTTGGACAATTTTGATAGAATGCTCATGCTGGCATGTCCGAATCTCCTGTGCTAGATAAATGAATTCTTTTCTAGAGAGACAAAACACTTAACATTTTGTGAAGACATGTCTTCTAGTTTAGCACAATATATATTTTGATTTGTAGGACCAACAAACATAATATTATCATTATGAATATCGACAATTTCACAATAAGATGCATAAAAAATGAATTTGTGAACTTTGTCACATAGCTGACTCACACTCAACAGATCATGTTTCAAATCATCAACAAAGAGAACGTTATCAATAGAGATAGGGTCAGAATAACCAATTTTATCAACTCTGGTGACCTTTGATTTATTTTTATCTCCAAAGTTAACATAATCTCTATCTTACCTTTCAATATAGTTGAAATGTGATATTTCACCTGTCATGTGTCTCGAACAACTCTATCAACTATCAATTGATTTTGAAGCATATTTGCAAAAAAAAAAATGTCATCTTAAGTACTCAAACTTTTCTAGGTCCTTCCAGGTTAGTATTTTGACCTTTTGGTCCAAAATGCAAATGAGATATTTTCTTTTTATGAAAATTACAAGAATGATTAATGTGACTATGTTTACCATAGAAATCACAAAATAGGTGAATGATAGTTATGATTTTTACCACTTAACAAGTTCCTGCTGTTTTGGCTATAAGTGTTGTTGGATTTAACAAAGAAGCTTTTGTATGACATGATATTGTTATTTTCATTGTATCCTATTTTGGCCTTACTAAAAATGCATTTAATGCTACCAAGTAATGTATCAATATTCTTCCTTCCATCAACAAAATTTTCCAAACATTTCTCTAGAGATAAAATCTTTCTAGCATTTTTCTCCTTTTCAAGTTCTAAGGCAGTGAATTTTTCTTCTAATTGTTTTACCTTATCATAATCATTTTTAGCAGCATATTTTCCAGTTTAGCTACTCTTTCTTCCAGAACTTCCTTTTTAGAAACCTTTTGATTATAGTGAATCTCAATAGACATATTCTTGGTCGCCAAATTTTCATTCACAAATTCCAATGATTTAATCTTACTCTTCAGTGATACATCATTGTTTTTGGACTTCTCAACTTTTTTGAAATACTTCACTGTCAACCTTTCGTACTAACTATAAAATTCATGATATGCATTTTTTAATTCATGAACTTCAATATCAGAGTTAGAGTAATATACCTCATCGTCTCTTGATTCAACCATGAAGCAAACATTGCCTACTTCTTTTAGTTCTTCTTCTTCAAAGTTTTCAGAATCCTCATCTGACTATGCTATAATCATCGCTTGCTTTCTAGATTTTCTATTCTCTGACTTGTCCTTTTAAATAAGAAGACATTCTAGTCTTATGTGTCCAAACTTCTTGTAGTGATAGCATATGTTTTGATTGTTTTGTGTATTGTTATTGTTGCTATTACCTTTTGATATGAACCTGTTGTTTCTGGCTTTCTTGTTTCCTTCTCTTTTCTTCATCGGCTTCTTTTTATAGAAGCTGACATATTTTCTAAAGACAAACATGAACTCGTCATCTCCATCGATTTGCAACTCCGTGTCACTTTAATCACTGTTTGATTCATCAATTGCTTTCAGTGCCAATCCTTTTCAGTATGAAGATCCTTCATCTCGCCTAAGCTCGTTTTCATGGATCATCAGATTTCCTTTTAGCTAGTCGAGTGAAATAGTGTCTAGATCCTTTCGCATTTTTAGAGTTGTTACCTTAGGTCTCCATTCCTTTAGTAGTGACCTCAGAATATTCATTACGAGCTCGCCATTAGGATATATCTTTTCAAAGTTGTTTAAGGTCATGATGAAGTTATTGCAGAGAAGAATTCATCTATGGTCTCTCCCTATCAATAGTTTTGTATTGATGCATTAAAAGACATTCTATGCTTCTTTACCTTATTTGTTCCTTCAAAAGTGAGTTAAAGTTTGTCCCACATTTCTTTTGTTATAGAGTAGTAGGATATCTTTTCATATTCTTCTGAAGACAATTCACATATTAGGTGATGTTTTTCCTTAGTGTTTAGTTGTGCATTTCTCCTGTCAACATCAATCCATACTTTTACGTTATCAAAAGTTGGAATTGTAACACTAACTTTGATTGCTTGCTATACTTCGATATCTATAGATTGAAGATAAATGGTCATTCTCTCTTTCCAGTATGAGTAGTTTTTCCATTGACGTAAGGAGGCTGTGAGACGAATTGTCCTTCAAAACTTTTTAAGGTGTTTGTTATGATCTATCATGTGCTATAAAACATAACAAATGTGAATCCTCCCTTTGATACTAAATGATAAAAGCAAACACCCACAAGAGAGGAGTAAATTTTGTGTATAAATTTTTTTTGCAAGTTTTTTCAATTCGTATAATAAACGAATCTTAGTTAAAACAATTGGAGCCTGTCAAACGATAAAACATTTTTAAACGACAGGAGCATATTAATCAATATGAGCCTTTTGTGGGATAGGACCCTACTTAAATGAAAGGAGCCTACTAAATAATAAATCTGTTAAAACAAATTAAAAACAAAATGTAATACCCCACTCCCACAAGACACGCACCTGACATCATCAATGATATCCGAGTCCGAGCCTTGCGAGAGTGGAATGCTAGAGTACTCAGTCAGTCAAAAATTGGTATAATTTTTTTTGAAACCACAAACATAATATACGAAAATCGATAATCAAATCGGGCTCACTTTGTTCGTAAACTTTTTCAATCACAACAACATAATCAACAGAATTTTAGTAGCCATTTGGGGCCCATTACAAAATACAAAACACAAAACACTTTAGTCATAATGTTTACATTACAACATAAATACATTTGTATACACATTGTGCAAAATTTTCTGAATACATTAGTTGATACAAAAGTTAAAGAAATACAATGCAAATGTTAACTAATCCTGACCCTTATCTCTCAATTAAATGTAGTAGGTATACTGCCATTTCCTAACAAGGTATTCTTCTGATCCTGAAAAATATTTGCAAATTTTGGGTGAGTTTTGCGAACTCAGCGAGTGACCATCATCGATGGC
>JANKYE010705867.1:0-10645 GCA_032467995.1 Erythroxylum dillonii | reverse complement strand
AATAAAAATAAAATTTTCATTATATTTTAAATTTTTAATTTTATTCGATCTTTAGTCGATTCTATAGTAATTGAATTTTTTAAATCTTAAATTTTTTATTTTATTAATCTTATAACTAAAAAAAGTTGATATGGTACATTTTTTTATGGGACTCGTGTACTTTGTTCTAACCATTTACACATAAACGACATTATTTTAAGATAAAAACAAAAACAAAAGGTTGTAATAAGATATTTGAAGCGTTTACATATAAAATGACGTAGTTTTGAAACTAAAATTAAATTGTAATAAATTATAAACCCCTCGTACAGGAGAGCGAGACGTGCAAAGCACTGGACTTGGACACTTAGTTTAATCGATCCCTTAGGTCTCTACTAGGTTCCCCAACCCTATGACTTCAACTTAGCTCGTGTCCAATGTACTACGAAACAAAAGTAAACGTAGACTTGGACGTCTCTAGTCCTGAGGACGTCACTAAGGAGTACAACGGTAAGAATAGTTCTTGTTTACTCTATTTTATTCTGTTTCATAAAATAGTTATTTATTTTGTAAACTTTATGTAAGTCTCATACGAGACCTATATAAATAAATAATTAAAATTTATTAAATATAATAAAACACTATAATATTAGACAAAAGATTATAGAAATAATTAAAATTTATTAAATATAATAAAACACTGTAATATTAGACCAGAGATTACGGGCGAGAAAGAGATCTGGAGTGTACCTGTAGATCTTAAATTATATATGAATACTTGTCGCCGACACCTGTCAGGGAGTAAAAGAGTACGATACGAGATAGAGTCCAAAAATAAAAGGCTAAAAAGGTGATATTTCAGTCGGAAGCAGATACGGCAACTGATACACTGCCATCCGTTACTCTCCCCCGCCTTTATTCCCTTATCTTATCATCGCTTCTTTTCTCTTTTTTTCCGTGGCTCCTCTCCTCTCCTCTCCTCTTTTTTATGGTCGACGCGGTTTAGTATATAGGCATATAGCAGTACAGGACACACATTACTTCTTTCTACCTAGAAATATAGAATATAATACAGTCATTGCGAGTGCACAAGTTATAAAAGCAGAGGCTGAAGATGAAAGATTAGAAGAAAATAATATAGATGCACTTGTGGATGCTTTTCTCTTGTGAATACAGATACAGAAAAAGGGTGCATTCCACTGCTCTTCATTGAGTTCAAAGAAAGAAGAGATACAGAGAAATCAACAAACAACCATCTTGATATCAGGTTTTTTTTGTTATATCGTCTCTTGGTAGGTATGAGTAAGGAAGGGCCAAAGGCAGCGTACTATGAGCCTGTTAAAAGCTATGATGAAGAAGCAGAAAGTGAGAGGCCGTCTTTGAGAAAAGTGGGTGAATCCCGTCATCATGAAGAAGAAGATGTTGAATTGGCTCTTTCTTTCTCCGACTCCGGCTACAATGCCAATCTCGATCGAAGCCGCAAACTTCCTGTTACGAAAGAAACTAAATTCTTAAACCATTCTTCTCCACATTCAAACCCCCACCAACATCAACAACACCAGACCGGCCGTCTAGTTTCGCTCGATGTTTTTCGAGGACTCGCTGTTGCGGTAACTAGATTTTCTTGTCCTTACTGTGTCCTTTCCTTCCATTTTTTGTGTTTTTTTTTCATCGTTTTCTGCAGATCTCGTACATCCTGTTATGGGGGATCTGTTTGTTTTTAACATGATTGATTTACTCCGATGAGTAAAAATATCTCTTACCAACTTTGTAGTAATTCGTAAAACTCACAGAACAAAACAAAAATGGTTTTTTGTCCATTACCCAGTTCTTGATTTTCTGCTTTGTTTTTGATTCGCCACCTGTTAAATTGATTAAGCAGAACTCCAGAAAGACTTTCCTTTTAATACGATGTCTATATTCACTCTTTTTTCCATGTATGTATCTGTAACAAATTTTCAAGTCTATATACCATTCTATTTTTGTGTTTTGCCTATGGTTATTTCCATATCCGTCTGGTTTTCTAAATTAGTTCAAGATTTTGTTGATCCCAAAATGGTGGGAAGTTTACATGTGCATTTATTCTCTTCTCCAACATGTTCGGAAAATCTTAGCCCATGTTAAGTTCCAGTGAATGTGTTCAAACCATATCATATATTGCACCTTAATCTCATCGAGAACTTCCAATATAGTCAAACGACAGACAACATCAATGAACAGGGACTGAAATCAATTTTACTTCTTTCCTTTAGCCACGACTCCTGTTGTGATGGCGACATATGTTTTCAGTAAAGTCTAATTTTTGGATTGAAATATCTAAAATGATCGTCTTACTTGTTGATATCAAACATTAAAATGCAGCTTATGATTCTTGTGGATGATGCTGGTGGATTGCTGCCAATGATTAATCACTCACCTTGGAATGGTCTAACGCTCGCAGATGTTGTGATGCCATTTTTCCTCTTCATTGTTGGTGTTTCCCTTGCACTCACCTACAAGGTACTCTTTTTTCTGCTTTTATCATATAGACATAACACACAACAACACTAAAAGTTCCTACACAATCACATTCCTACGTTTCTTATACAGTTATTCTTTTTATTGTTCTTACAAACAGAAATT
Source organism: Erythroxylum dillonii (assembly GCA_032467995.1). Classification (NCBI taxonomy): domain Eukaryota; kingdom Viridiplantae; phylum Streptophyta; class Magnoliopsida; order Malpighiales; family Erythroxylaceae; genus Erythroxylum; species Erythroxylum dillonii. Next base: position 8,044 of record JANKYE010705867.1, on the reverse strand, counting down.
GTCTTGCAAAGCTGTTGCCACTAGAAAAGCATTGATGCGAGCACTCAAACTACTGTTTTTAGGACTTTTTCTCCAAGGTGATCCTCTTTTAACATCTGCATTATGCATTGTAGAGCACTTGCTTAATTTCTTTGTTATTGTTTCCATTTTCATGAGAACCAAGGAGGGCAGTGTTACCAGATTTTCATGTTAGATATTCAACAGTTTCTACTTTCACTTCTGTCCAGGGGGTTTTTTGCACGGCCTCAGTGATTTAACTTATGGAGTTGACATTGACCGAATAAGGTGGACGGGTATATTGCAGGTATGCCTACTTATCTGTCCTAACCCTTCCTTTTCATTATAGTCTGATCAGTTTAGGCTTGTAAATTCTAGCAAATTGAAATCATTTGATGCTATTGAGGGAATTGATTGTACCTAAATCAACTTTTTAGCCATATCAAGTCTGCATTATTGCTATAGCTAAATTCTGTACAAACTTCAGGCTATGCAAATTCTCAAAGTAGTATAATTAATGCCTCTTTTTTCTCTCAGAGAATAGCAATAGCATATTTAGTAGCTGCAGCATGTGAGATTTGGCTGAAAGGGGATGATTCGGATACTTCAGTTACATCTGCACCGAAGAAATATAGACTCCAATGGTAACCACTTTGATTCATCCCACGGTTATTCTAATTGATGCCACAGCAAACCCTCAGGCTCACGGACGGGGTTATCTCATAAAAAGATTGACTTGCCATATAACTATTGTAAAATTACTGGTTGTGCTTCAAACTTGAAATTTGGCATCTGCTGTAATTAAGATTATTTGTGAAATTAAGTTATCCATATTATGATAATTGGCATACTCTTTCTCAGGATCATGGCTTTGGTGCTAGTTGTTCTATATCTTGCCTTGCTGTATGGCTTGTATGTTCCTGATTGGGAGTTTCAGCTTCCATTTGGAGAGTCTTCCTCTGCTCCCAAGATACTTTCAGTGAGCTCCATTTCATTTCTTTCCTACCTCAATAACTTAGAAGCTTGACTATTTCCAAGTCAAGAATTTTTTTTTATCTGCACTTACTGCTTGCTTTTTGAGTGGTTTGAAATAATCTTTTGTAAATATTCACTAAAAGGTGAAATGTGAAGTGAGGGGGGACACCAGTCCAGCTTGTAATGCTGTTGGAATGATTGATCGTGTGTTACTGGGAACTCAACATCTATACAAAAAGCCAGTTTATGCACGAACAAAGGTTGTTAATATGAACCCTTTAATTACTTGTCCTAGTTCTAGTTCCCTAATTTCTTCTAGTCATTGAGCAAGTTATCTACTATTGATGTAATTTGCATCTCATTGAACAGGAATGCAGTCTAAATTCTCCAGATTATGGCCCATTGCCCCTTAATGCTCCTTCATGGTGTGAAGCCCCTTTTGATCCCGAAGGACTTCTGAGGTTGGCTTGAAACTTTGTTGTAGAGTAATACCTTCCGGCATTAATAATGCATGCTATAATCTTTGCTTGATGAAACAGCTGGTAGCAAAGTACCAGCTGATAAACATGGGAAGATAGCAAGTAAAACTTGGTTTCTGAGTTGGAATTTAGGTCTTCTTCTCTTGTTAAGGTTTCTTGGTAATCCCTGTGTCTGTGCTTGTAGTTCAGTAATGGCAATTGTAACGTGTTTGGTTGGTTTGCACTACGGGCATATTGTCCTTCATTTCAAGGTGACAGATTTTTGAAGTCTCATATTTTATACAATTGTGTTCATCCATTCTCTTCAAAGTTCTATTTACGCTACTGTCTGCAATTATGCAGGATCATAACGATAGAATACGTCACTGGATGATCCCATCAATATCTCTCATCCTGTTTGGGCTGATCTTGGACTTCTTCGGTAAGTAATTAATTAAGCTGCTTCTTCTCTTTTCTTCTATTGTAGTGGGCTACATCCTATGAGAAGTGCGATCTTTCTTGTTATAGGAATGCACATCAACAAGGCTCTTTACACATTCAGTTACATGTGTGTCACTGCGGGAGTTGCTGGCATTCTATTTGTTGGAATCTACGTGCTGGTTGGAAAATTTCTTTTGTTATACATACTAAGAGCTTATGATACGAGTAATTCATTAAAACTAACAATATTGTTTTCTTGCACAGGTTGATATGTATGGGTATAGGCGAATTACCTTGGTTTTGGAATGGATGGGGATGCATGCATTGATGCTGTATGTGATTGCAGCTTGCAATATCTTGCCAGTAGTCCTCCAAGGTTTCTATTGGAAGCAGCCTGGAAACAACATTGTACTATTCCTTCTCTGGTTATTTTTGTGCTGTTCACTTCCTGTACATTAATTCTTTTCACTTGTTTCAAATGTCAATTAACTTCCTGCTCTTGCAGCTTGGGTTAATAGGAATTGGAAGATGAACAACAGCAGCAGACGGGGAAAGAAGCAACTTCTAACTCGTTATTGTCCTCACCACCTGAAGACGACTCAACTTATTTTGTTGCATTTAGTTGGAGCATTATGAAGGACTTTGGTTCAGAGTGCTTTACAAGATGGGAGCAATAAGATCCTTTATTGCTTACTGTTTCCTCAGTAAATGAATATGACATTTCCTCAGTTACCATACGAGTAGCGATTAAACTTGTTCACAAATTTGGGAAAAATGTATGACCTCAGTGGATTCCTCTTTCATGGTAAAGATTTTGACTCAGAGCTCATACACAAATACATCAAACACGAAACGAGTTCTGATCTCTTCCAATTCTTCATTGGAGACAATGTTGTGATATAAATATGTGCAGAATAAAGTTTGATGAAGAGGCCCCTTCTTATGGGGTTAAAATGTTTATTAGGTGATGGTAATATGGATCTTCTTGTCAATCATGTAAGCAGCTTCATATCAAACGGTGACGAATCTCTTGGCATTTTATTATCACCTATTGCATTATACTTCAGTAGTCGTAAGTGAGAAATGGGATCTGCAGTTATTAATATTGTAGATGGCAACTATATGGGAGAATTTATGTATCAACCCGGAAGCATCAAAAGATAGTTCATCAAGCACACCATACAGAGAATTGAGTGTGAAGAGAGTAATGTAATGAACATGTCAATGATAGTTCATCAAGCACGCACACCATACAGAGAATTGAGTGTGAAGAGAGTAATGTAATGAACATGTCTAAGTTCATCAAGCACACCATACAGAGAATTGAGTGTGGAGAGAGTAAGAAGCATATATAATGAACATGTCACACTTTTTCTTTCTTGTAGAGAGCCTAATGGAAATGTCTAGGTGAAGGTAAATTTGGACGAGAAGGAGACGGCTCGCTTGGATGGTAGTAAGGGTAAACAGTGTATATAGTCTGAGCAATAGTAAGTGCAAAAAGGAAAGCAGCAGCAATTAGGGACATGATTGCCCATGGATTCCTGAAATAGGAGTGAATCAGATTGGCTCGCCACTCATTCCAGGACTTTTTGCAATAAGCATTCACCTTTTTATGAACCGCATACAGGCTACTTTCAGGATCCAGAGTGATATCTTTGGAAAGGGAGTTGAACAATTTAGCCACAGCTTTGTCGCTTCCAATAGCATTCTGTATGATTCCTTGGGAATGAAGAAGAGCCACATCTTTTGCACTGTCTATGATGTTGTCCATGAAGAAGACATAGGACGTCACCTCATTGCCCGCACCTACATGCAATCGCTCAAAGGCGATCAAATTCAGAAAAATGGACTCGGTGGCATCGTCTACAACAATCGTAGGAAGCTTAAGAACCCCGCCATGAAATGAGATGTCTCTCAGGCTTCGACTTTTACTTTTCTTGAACCAGATTCCTGCTTCATTCAGTTCTGTTGCAGACCTTATGATATCATCAGAATCACCTTGATAGCGTGCTCTGCCTGATGATCTATGGCCACTCTTTTTCTTGCTCAGGTTTTCCTCAAAGAGAAGACTTTTCCTGTATACATCCAGTACGTGCAAGCATTTATCTTTGGTTGAGAAATGGGTACTACTGGAAAAACAGAACTTGAGTATCAGCTTGTTCACAAAGCCTTCGTCCTGAAGAAGAAGAAGAAGAACCAATTTGGTATTTCAAAAATCAAACAGCAGAGAGAATGTACTTGGGTAGTTGTCAGAATAACGTACCTTTGCCTTGTCACTTTCAACTGCAATTAGCTTATTAAGTAGCAGTATTGGTAGTTGATTTTCGAGCATCAACATGTCACGCCTGATGTATGGCATGATATAGAGCTTTCCGTGAGTGCTAAAAATCGGATCATTGGTAGCATAATCATCCAAGGTATGGGTTGCAACACGTAAGAGTTCCAGCATGAAACAACCATCAAGAATCATGAGTTGCAGAAATCCATCCGTATCTTCCTGCCATGACACATCAAGTTGATCATAACAATCTTTCAGAACCTGCACGACTTCCTTCAACGACTCAACAAACGGTTGAAGAGGTTTCCTTGACCGTTTCAGGAAATGAAGGAGTGCTCGGTGCTTATGCTCCTCCGTTGGCCTTAGATGATCTTTCCCATGATGGTAAGGACCGAAGGAGACTGCCTGAGGGCTATAGGCTCTCTTGTTCAAGTCCGTGACACATGATGGTATTTTGTAGATTGAACGTTTTCTCCAATGCTCCATCTCTGTTGACGTATCGACCATGCTTTCGAGTTGTTCATTAATTTTAACCACCCAGTCGCTCGCTGCCATTGTTCTGAATATCTGAAAGATGAGGTTTCAAAAACCGATTAAAAAACCCTTACATGTAAGTTTGATTTGGCACTTGACGAAGTAAATTCCACTATCTTTTTATTTCCATCCTCCTAAATGGCACTGAGGTCTTACTGAAACTGAAACAGTCTGCTGAACAAGTAATCCTGCTTAGTTCTCATTGCTTGGGGTTGAATGCAAAGAGAGCTTAGTCCTCGTATCTGTTTTAAACAGTTGCTTCGAATTGTCAAAAGCAAACAAACGACCCAACAACACAAAAAGATAAATGGTGGAAGTGGGAACGGAATAGTTAGTGGTGGGATTATGGATGCCTGAGATTCTTAAAGCTGCTAAAGACTATGATGGTACTAAGCTAAGTATTCAAACGACTGCAAGCAACTTAATGTTCCTTTCTTGTGATGGCTGTAGATTAAATTTAAAAACTTTTAAGCGATGCTATTCCTCTTCAGGAAGGAATATCGTTTCTTTGGTTGTCATCGTGAAATTAAAGAGGGATGTTACTGGTGCTTCGTTAGGTAGATTTCTCCATGATATAGGCTGTTGTTTCCCCTCGAGACACAGTCGTGGGGTACTTACTCGGGTCTTTTTTTAACTTAAAACTTAAGATATTGTCGGGTGGAGTTAAACTCAAACTCTTTAATTGGTCTAATCGGAATTCCTTGACTTAGGATATTAAATTACTAAAGACTAAAGACTGGGTGGTGAAGCCGCGTCATGTCTTTCAAGAAGAAAATTAATGTACTGACTGATTAGCTAAATCTACAAGTTTACATCAAATTAAGTTTATGTACCTTCAAGAGCTCCTCTCACCCTCAAGTTATATAACTCTGCTAAGTAGGGATATAACTGATGCTTCTGGCCAGAGATATAGTGTAGCTGATTATTTAGTCTCCCTTGTTTTTCAAAAAAAGAAGAAAACAAAAAATAAGAACCTAGAAACGGGATGGTATTTGATCAATGTGGCAAGAAGGGCGGTACCATAGAATCTAATCTAGCAAATGGAACACTTATTTTTCTTTACCTTCAAATCAATTAGACACAACTGAAATAAAAAAACAGGCGAAGTCAACAAGATGCAGTCACGAGAATAATACAGACAAACGTGGTATAGATCAACACCTGTTGTAATAGTAATATTAAATCCTCGCTCAGGAAGAAATGGTTTGGTTTTCTTATATTATGATGGGATACATAATACAAAAGCAGTAGACAACATATATAAATTATAAATAGTAATAATGGTGATATGCAGTAACAGTAATACTTAAATCTCTTACATAGAGCCCTGAATAGTGGGCATGCAACCAAGTGTTGAAGAAACTGGACCCGACAGCGACACTTTTGAAAGGCTTACAAATCGAAAATTAAGGAATTGGGAGTCTAATCGTAACGTGTAAGAATTCCAAGCACCGGGTGGCCTTCCAATAATTTTTTCTCATGTTCATATGTCTCTGTCTCTCTTGCATTCAGGAGGGAGTCCAGGATATCTGACCCTATCAGTGCAGTAATTGTAGATGGTGAATTTCCGACGGACCCACATGAGCCTCCTGTACTGGTATCCGTCAAGATCCTGGAACTCTTTCTGATCCCACCATCTCTTGCCCTGAGTGGCACAGAACTTGGCCTCCACAGAAGCCTCACATCCGTCGATGTGGAAGCCCTTGTATGATGCTATAAATGGAGCTTTTGACCAGTCTGTCTTCTCAAGCCCGCCCCTTGTGGCCCAATCATCAGCATTCCACAAACTTGAGTACATCTTCATTGGTTGATTGAATGGAAATTTAACTCCCAAGTCCTTGCAATTCTTGAACACTCTAATTGGAACATCGTCCACGAAGAACCTGAAATTTCAAAGCCCTCTTAAACACGTCACATCATATGGAAATAGTTCAAACTTCAAAGTGTAGGCCAGCTCAAAAGTGGTATGAGAAATTTTCGCTCATTATGTCAGAAAGTAAAGTAACAAACTTTATCGAATTTCAACGCACAAGTCTTCTGCAAATTAGCTAGAATGACGGATTAAATTGAGTTGAGGGGACCCCTGCACTTACACAACTTGATACATGTTCCAGAGGATAGAATAGGAGTGATATGTTTTGGTAGGGTCAAACCAGAGGTAAATCCTTTGCTCTCTGTTTCCTGCTCCTCCCGTGAACACATTTGTCTGCAAGATGTAGGGCTGCCCACTCCTGTTCCCCAGGAACTCGAAGTCTATCTCATCGTGTTCCGAGTTTTGAGAAGACAGCTGTTACACAATGCATATCATATAACGTTCAAGCTCTTGGAATTAAATACAACTAAGTAACATCATCTAAATAAAGATCATCTAAATAAAGGGCAGCAGACAAAACAAAGACAATGGCTTGACCAGCTAAAACCAGTTTAAAAAAGTTCCAATCCAGTGGGAAAAAGTCCGAACTACACTCCCAAAAGTTCAACAATGTAACAAGTAGAAGTAACTCACATAAAAAGCAGTGACCGTTCCAGCTGAATCCCCAGGGACCAATTTGATTTGCATACTGAAGTGGCCGAACAAGTACGAGCCCTTTGATTGGAAGCCAGTACCTTATCAAATGATTAAAAAAAAGATTACATTTTGGCATTGGTGTAATAGATCAAATGCTCTGCTTGAACTTTCTATTTTTGTGACGTAGAGAATGTATACCAGTGTACTTGTCCAAGTGGAGTTGAATCTCAGAGCCTCCATTGAAGTATTTAATGTGATCAAAAGCCCAAGTTGGCATGTAGTTCCTGCCAAAGGGGACATCTATTGGCTTCCTTGGAGGCGCTCCCATCGTGCCATATGCCATAAACAAAACAGAGAGCAGCAGAATCCACTGTCGACGAGAAACCATGTTTCTGCAGATTCCAAAGGACATAACATCAGACATTATATCAGATGAGAATCAAGAACAAAGAAGCCATAAGGGGTTTCCATGCTTTAGAGCATTACCTGAAAATGGTGGGATTCAGGGTCGGTAGTTAAAGGTGAAAGAAGAGCAAGAGGGATGAGGGAGCTATTAGGAGGAAGAAGGCCTTTATAAAGGTAGAAAATAACTTGGTAGGTCCTGAAATTTGAATTTTTTTTTTTTCCCCTTTGGCATCCAAATAATTGAACTTGGTATATTATTAAATTTATATTGAAAAACAAGAATTTTATATTATTTAAATATATATTAATAAAAAATTGTATATTTTTATTCATTTTTAAAAATATTTTATTAAACAATAATAATAAAAAATAAAAATATTTAGTAAATATGAAATTTAAAAAGATCCCATGTAATTTTAGAGGTAATTAATAGGGAGGTTATTTTTT
>JANKYE010704703.1:0-10651 GCA_032467995.1 Erythroxylum dillonii | reverse complement strand
ATTCCTAAGCATAGCTCCATCTTGTTGAAGGTTCTCTAGGACAAGTTCCTATTGGGTCACCCATCAGCAGAATAGTACGTAAAGCTTGAGATCCTTGAGGAGTTGATCGCCATATAGAGAGAGCAGAATCATACACATCTACATGTTAGAGCTATACAACTTGTTCTTACACTCTATGGAAGAAAAGGTATTCCTGCAATGGCCAGGATATCTTTTCTCTACACTGCCTACTTAACGTACCAAAATGCCCTTATTGGTACCTTGCTGACTAAGCTCAACAACGGAAGTGTCATCCTGACCATAGCATCTGATTTCAACATTAGGTTGGATGATCCTACCTTGTCTGAACATCTATAAGTTCAGATCCAGATCATTGGAGCATATCAAGATCCTACTGTCATCATGAATACCTTATATTCTTTTTCAAGAGCTTGGATAAGCTTGAAGTATAAGCAACCATGTGTGGAATGAAATCTTAAATGTAATTAGCAATTCCAAGGAATTAATGAATCTGTTTGACAGTGAGATATTCATCTGGAAATTGCAATAATTCTTTTGCAATATGTGGTCTTGGCTGGTAGAATCCATCTTTGAATAATAATGATTTTCGAGGCCGAAAGCATAATGTCATATTGTTGAGTGAGATTCAAAAATCTTTGCAAAAGGGCCTTATGTTCCTCATGGGACTTTGAGAATAGTAAGATGTCGTCAATGTAGATTGATGCACTGTTGAGGATAGGCTCATAGATCTTTATAATGGATTTCTGAAATAGTGATGGAGCAATTTTAAGTCCAAATGGCATAACAGTCTATTGGTATTGTGCATTGGGAATGCAGAATGCAGTCTTATGTCTTTCTTTTGGGTGAATATCCAATTTCCAAAATACTGCTTTGAGCTAAAACTCTGAGAAGATAACAGTTTCTTTATGAAACAGTACTTGAGTACTTATCTTTGGTAAAGGAAACTTGTCATCCTGCAGGAAAGTGTTCAGAGGTTTATAGTTAACAACTAATCTTTTCTTTCTACATTTATGCTCTAAACATTTGTTGACATAAAACGCTTGACAAGCCTAATCCGATTTTGTGGGCTCGATAAGTTTTTGCTTCAAAAGGATTGCACACTCATCAAGTGCGAGCTTTAAATTATTAAGGTTCATCCTTGGATGTGTGGCTTTGGTAGGATTAATATCCTCGTTCTTCTTAAATGGTAGACTTATGAAAAAGTCAACATTTTTCCATAAAGGATATGGGTGAGTAAACTGCGCATGAGCATCTGGACAGTATTCCAACAATTTATCTCGAAGTCCAGTGTAATGTGCAAGAACCTGGGTTAGTTCAAACATATTTTTTATATCAGTGTATGGACTGAAAAGTGATCGATACCTGAGGCCTGTGGGTAGGATCTGCAAAGGTGATGCTTTACTGTATGTATCCACACCAATCAGAATGTCTGGGCCTGGTAGATTGCTTCCAAGAACTTTCGTCCAAATTGTACACTAAGGAAAGAAGCGAATGCTGATCCACGTTTTTGTTATCAACCTAATCTTAAATGTATTACCATCAGCAACAATAAAATGTTCATCATGAGAAGTCCATACGTCAGATGATAACATGTTGGGCTTCATGATCGTACGACTGAATCCAGTATCCATAAATCCAATAGCCTTGATGGGCTTATCGTATTTATCTTATTGAAATAGCTAGATATGAATATAAGGTCATTGTACTGGGGTACGATCTATCTTTAGACAAGTCTGCTGTAGCATGTAGAGTGAATCATCATCTATAAAGGTAGATGACTCAGATAATTCTTCATCAGAAGATGATACTGAGATAGCAAACTTGGTATCATTGTCCTCTTGAGATTGTTCCTCAATTAATTCCTCAAAGTCATTATCAGAATGAATTGGCAGAATAGATTTGATCTGCTATAACAACTTGAGATCTTTTTTTGTTACACGAGGACAGGAACGAGCAAAATTTCCTGGTTGTCCATAAAGAAAACATCGAGTAGGCTTCTGTCGATGTGAGGATTTTTTGAAGAACCGCATGAATCTGTGTTTAGTACTGCTATTCTTCCTTTTGAAGGTTTGCTTCTAAGGCTTATAGCTTTCCTTCTTTCTGTGGATTTTTTTTCTTTTCGTTGACTTGAGAAGAATGAGCTTTCTTCTTGCTATGATCTGGAGATAAGGCTTCTTGCAAGCCTTTTTGAGAAATGGACCACCTTTAATGATATTCTTGAACAAGGTATGTTGATCACATAACTTATCAAGAGAAGCTAATGCAAATTGATAGATTTCTCCAAGAGATATAATTGACATGTCTCGTTGTAGAGAAATTATGGTCCTTTGTAGTTCTGTCTGTAGTTAATCTATAAGGGATGATACAAAAGTATATTGAAGATTAACATCATTCCATCCATTCAAAAGATAATACATTTCCATCATACGTTTGTAGTGCTTCTGGATATCACTTATATCAAGAGAACAACAGTTCATCGCGAAGGTATTACCCGCTCTGACAAGATGCGAAGGTTTGGTATATTTCCAAAGCTAACCACAAAGCGTATGTGGAAAATGCTATAAGGCTAACAGGAACATGGTTTTTCTCGCTTGAACATAATTCACATGGAAATCCTACTATGTTCAACATTAAAACACCTTACCTTAATGTGAATCTTCTTCAATATCCTTTATCTGAAAACACATTATGGTATCTCTGGGCACTCTCCGCCCTCTATGCTTGTGTTGTTACAATTTCACCTCTTCAGCTGTATCAACATCTCTGTGATCTTAACAATGGCATTTCATTATTATGGATGGCAAGTGATAATTTGATCTGGTCATTTGTAGATCAATCTATGCACCAAATTCATGTAATCTATCCCTCTATTTCTTCGAGGGAAGATCATCGAACGTAAACCAAGGGACTGAAGTAGGCTTGGTTGTAGTAGGCTGTGTAACTGCCTGGGCTGATGTTGCTTGAGGTGCAGGTTCTGCTATGAAGGGTTTAGTCCCAACAGATTCTGCTTCACTGATTTCAGGTTCTTCAGTATATTAAGGCATAGTCATCAGAACATTGGATAACTTTGAAAGATCAGCAAAGTGTGCTGAATTGTCAGATGATGGTTCTGAAAGAGGTTCAGATGATGACTTAAGGATTAACTCAAACAAGACCTCTGAGTTTTCAGATGGCATTGCAAAAACTTCAGATGTATTGCTTACCGCTTTAGTTTTCTCTGATTGAGAACTGGAATTATCTACAAAAGGTTTTAGAGGTTAGAGTAGCTATGTACTCCATCTGCTTAGGTTTATCCTTCCCAAGGGAAATACAAAAAACACAAAAATATGGCTAGTTCACCTCTTGTTGCTTTTACAAAGAGGCCTTTTCCTCCTATTGCTAGTAGTCCTACTAGTCTTTCTGAAGTTGCCTCATTTGCTCGTAGTAGATTGTTATATTACTTGCACCTATTCTTGCTTGAACTTCATTGTTCATCGTCCATACAGAGACACACATATTGGTCTACTTTATACTGAACAACGTGTCCAATCCTGGCATACATCCTGAAGACAAATGAACAGGGGCAGAAGACAATGTTTCCACATCTTGAAAAGCTGAGTTAGATGGTTCTGACGATCCTGCAATTTCTCTATATGGACGATGAACAATGAAAAAGCACTGAATAGTTTGTCGTCTAGCAGAGGCTGTCCATAAACGATGTTATTCAATGATGACAAAGCATTGATGCTTCCATTGATCCAATGGTTGAAACCATTCTAGACTTTTTGCTAGATAGTACAATGTTAGCTTAATCATCAGAAACTAATTTTATTCAAATTTAAAATACTATTAGTAATACCCTTTTAAAAATATTAAAATGCGATATACTATAAAATTTGTCAATTTTTTTAAATATCAAATTGCGACTAAACTTTAAGTATATATGTCTATTTTTAGTAATAATAATAAAATAAAATCAATTTTTTACAAATATAACTCAATAATTAATTTTCTCAATCATTATTGTAAACTAATTTTAGTGTCATCATTTAGTTAATTAAATGACGACATATTTTTAAATTAGTGTTAAAATTTTTAAAATCTTTAATTTAGTAATTAGGTAAGAGAGCATGTATGTGAAAATTAAATCTTGTCTTTTCTAGATTTGGTGATACATGCAAGAAAAGTGATTTGTCCAATGACTACATATTTTCAAATTAGTGTTAAAACATACCTAATGCACAAAATTTTTGTTTTGCGGAGGTTCGGGGAGGGTGATAATATACGTAGACTTTCTTTTGTATTTTTACAAAGAGATTATTTTCATAATTTAAACCTATGATTATGAGGTCACAAAAGAGTAACTTTATTAATTGCTCCAAGAAGCGTTAAACTTTTTTAAAATTTTATTTTAGCAACTAACCATTCAAAATTAGTACAAATTATATAAAAAATATTGTTTTTGTTAATTATATAACTAATAGATAGACATTCCCGTGACATTTGATGGACACGTTACATTAATAAAGACAATCTTTTTACTCGATTTATATAAATATTAACAGAACAATCACTAAATTAAAAATTATAAAAATTGACCATAAATAAAAATTATAAAAATGATACTTATTGTACTTTAATAGAAAATAAAAGTGGTGTCAATAATAATAATAATGGTTAATTTTTTTTAAAACGTTGAAATATAAATTACTCTCTCTATTAATATTTTAAAAAGTTTATACCATTCAATCTAAATTGCTTCACATAATTTAAATTGTCCGTTCAATTATTAAGAGTTTATTAAAATGTAAAGTACCATTAATAATACTATTTAAAAAATTAAAATATGACATAGCACAGGTTTATCCATTAATAATGACGTGGTCCTAAGTTACTAATCAATCACGTAATCACCCAAATGAAGTTTCTTTGCCCCGTTAAACTTGTAGTGGACAATTTGTATAATAGAAACATTAACATGTATAGAGAATGTATATACTGAACCTTGGTGCGACATTCAATTTAATTTTTACAAAACATATTTTATATGTGATCTTTATATCAATTTTAGACAAAGGTTGACATTTTTTATTTAATGCTTCTGTTGTACAGTTGTGTTTAATGTAAAACATAATGGTACAACTTTCATGTCATATGCTTTGTCTAGATTGTGTCTGTGAAGTAAATCACACGTTAGTATAGGCTTATAAAACGCACAAGAAGGGGAGGTTGAATTGTGTATCCGTTTTCTTGAATACAATCCCCTTTTTAATTTTTTTTTTGAAAACTTGCTTTTCAGAACTACTGAGTAAACATATCACTAGGTATTGTAATTCGCTTCAAAATACTTTGTATAAAACAATATGAACAAAAGTTGAGCGTTGAGAGGAGGAATTGACACAACAGATTTATATTGGTTCACCTCAAACCGTAGGCTACATCTAGTCCTCAGAATCTTTTATGAGATTTTACTAAATTTCTCAAAATTATAAGTATTCTTTTCGTCGAGCCTCTTTAGGTCTCTTATAGCAAGTATTCTTTTCACTCTTAACCTCTTCAGGCTATATGCTTTTCTTCTTTCTACTGAAAGATGTTTCGAGCTTTGTTACAGAAAATATAGCTCTAGAGTTTAGCACAATGAATACAATGATTCACAATCTCTTTGAAATCGCTAATTTTTTTAAGATCACTAACTTCTACAGTCTTCAACTCCGACTCATATTTATAGCCTTCGTCTTCAGCCGCTTCTTAATAACCACTTCTTTCTTCTTGATAACCACTTCTTGAAGGAGAACTCTTTGTTTCCTTTAGCCTTTTTCTTCCACATACGTCTGATCTTCCTCGAGATAAAGGATAGTTCATCATCTTCTTCGCTCAAATCTTAATCTGATTCACTGGAGTTGTCATTCTTGACTTCCTCAATCTTTGGCGCTTTCGACGATGAATTCTTCTTCCTTTGATTCTTATGATTCTTTTGTCTGGCCTTCAATGCTATGGATTTATCATGTTTGGGTTTATCTTCTGCATTGATTTCCACTTCATGTATCTTCATGGATCCAAGCAATTCGTCAAGCTTCAACACGCTAAAGTCTTTAGCTTTTTGGATTGCGGTGACTTTTGGTCTCCATCTCTTCGGTAGACTTCTGAGGATTTTTCGAACGTGATCTTGATTGTCATAAGTTCTGCCGAGAGCTTTAAGTCCATTAATGATTGTTTGAAATCTTCCAAACATTTGATTGATAGACTCTTCATCCTTCATCTTGAACAATTCATACTGATGAACAAGAATGCTTATCTTGGATTCCCTTACTTGATTGGTGCCTTCGTGTGCGATGGATAACGTATCCCACATCTCTTTAGTAATGTCGCATCCGTGAACTTTATCGTACCCACTTTTATTTAGGGCACAACTTAAAAAGAACTTGGCCTTCGAATTCAGCTGGAATCTCACTTTTTGTTTTGCAGACCATCTGACTCGCGGAATAACATTTCCTTCTTCATCTACTGGTATATATCGTCCATTTTATATTATCTCCCAAATATCGACATGAGTAAATTCAATGAAAAGTATCATCCTGTCTTTCCAGTAATGATAATCTTCTCTATTGAACTCAGGAGGTCTAATGACGGAGGCGCCCTCAGCTACATATACGTGTGATTCTACCATGGATCTTTATCCACACTTTGTGACAGTGGTTCTTGGACACCGAGCTTTGATACCAATTGAAGTCAATCACAAGTTAGTATAGGTTTACAAAACGCACAAGAAGGGGGGTTGAATTGTGTATCCGATTTCTTGAATACAATCCCCTTTTTAAAAATTCTTTTGAAAACTTGCATTTTCAGAACTACTGAGTAAACGTATCACTAAGTATTCTAATTCACTTCAAAATACTTTATATAAAACAATATGAGAAAAAGTTGAGAGTTGAGAGTAGGAATTGACACAACAGATTTAAACTGGTTTACCCCAAACCGTGGGCTACGTCTAGTCCTCAGAATCTTTTCTGAGATTTCACTAAACTTCTCAAAATTACAAGTATTCTCTTCGCCGAACCTCTTCAGGTCTCTTACAGCAAGTATTCTTTTCACTCTTAGCCTCTTCAGGCTATCTGCTTTTCTTCTTTCTACTGAAAGATGTTTCGAGCTTTGTTACAGACAATATAGCTCTAGAGTTTAGCACAATGAATACAATGATTCACAATCTCTTTGAAATTGCTAATTTTTTTAAGATCACTAACTTCTACAGTCTTCGACTCCAACTCATATTTATAGCCTTCGTCTTCAACCGCTTCTTGATAACTGCTTCTTTCTTCTTGTTTATTGATCTTTGAAGAAACAGTAATTCAGTTGAGTTCTAAAGCTAACTCAGACTGATTAACATCCGACGTGGTATCGGGTCTTCGTCTTAGTTTTGTTTCTGTTTCGTCTTACTCTCTTTCGTCTCATTTTCGACTTTGCTTCGTCTTATTTTCTTGCGTCTTACTTTTCGCTTCCGCTTCGTCTTATTTTTGGCTTGCGTCTTAGTTTGACTTTAGCTCCGTCATACTTTGACTTCTGCTTCCGTCTCATTTTGTCCACACTTCGTCTTATTTTTGCCTTCTTGCTTCTCAGTTTCTCCTCCACAGCTTCGTCTTACTTTCTTCTATTGTGTTTATTTAGTCTTCATCAAAATATTAATTGTAAAGTTATTTTGACTTAACGATCTTGTTCTGAATTAGATATATGCTTCTTCGTATCTTGCTAAGCAAGTCATGAAAAGAAGAACCCTAATGAATGAAAAGTCATATATGGTGTCGCATAAAAGTTTAAGCCATATTTCTAGAGCTAGGGTTGAGAGATTGATTAAGGAAAGCATTCTCTCAATTATAGATTATGATGATCTAGGAACATGCATTGACTATTGCAGGGGTAAGTTGACTAATAAGGAAGAAGGGTCAACTAATGTTTTTAACTTGTTGAGTCTGATATATACAAATATCAACAGACCTTATACAGTTGCATTATACAATTCCAAATATATTATGACATTTATTAATTATTATTCTCATTACAGTTATGTGTTCTTACTTGAAGACTGAAGGTTGAGAACCAATTACGAAAATTAATCAAAATAGTCAGATTTGGCCGTGGAGGAAAATATCATGGCAAACATGGTGTTTCAGGACATGAAAAGGTCTATTTGCGAGATATATGGAATCAGTTGGAATAGTGACTTAGTTCACTATATTGGGTAGTCTTAAGTAAAATAGTATGTTGCCGAAAGGCATAATAACACCCGAAAGGACTTGAAGAAGACAATGCAAAGCAAGACTAATCTACCTGGTTTTCTAGAAGTTTAGAAACTCAACCTTACACACATTCGTGTATGAGGCTGCCCTACTGAGGTAGTATAATCCTTATAAAGAAAAATCGTATGCTCCTTATGCTCATTGCTATTTAGTAAGATATCCCAATCACTTTAAATCTACAGATTTTACTATAGAAAAAGAGAGATCAGAATAATGGAATCACAAACAACTAAGTTTATGGGATATGATGTCTATGATGATGGTGGGCCCTTTGAACCTTCGAATGATAACAGGGTGGATACTACTGTTATTATGTACCTGCCACCTATACAATTAGATCCAGTGGATTTAGATCATTGTACCGTGCCTGTACAGGAATAGGAACCTATACTTGTACACACAGAGGTTCCTGGGGGTACAAGATCTAATGCAATTATGAAGATCCTCCAGAGTGAGATGAGTTGTTATCCCATCTGATAACATAATCTATTGGGTGAACAGGACTATGTTATTAGACATGTTACAAATCCAATTACTTTTATAGAAACTGTTTCTGAATCCTACGCGGATTTGTGGTAGGATGCAATGACTGATGAGATACAAGCCATGAAGCATAGTAAGGTCTGGGAGCTAGTTGATTTGCAACGAAACTGTAAACTTATGAGTTGTAAATGAAGTTTAAAGACCTAAAGGATTTTGGGATAAAGTTCAGCAGTTTATGGGCACGCTCAATTACCTAATGGTTCACTCAAGGAGAAAGGTTGACTTTAATGTTACCTTTTCTCCCGTATCCTTATAGGATATATTTTGAGTGATTATGGCAAGTGCAGCTCATGATGATATAGAGTTACATCAGATGGTTGTCAAAACTGCTTTCCTAAATAAAGACCTTTATGAAGAGGCCTATATGTACAACCTGAAGGATTTCACAATCTAGATGGAACTGACATGATTTGTACGTTAAGCAGATTAATATATGGTTTACATCAAACCACCCGAAAGTGATACCTTACATTTGATATGGCTTAACCTCTTTTGGCTTTATGGAAAATAAAGTTAAAAAGATGTTTGTACTATGAGGTCAGTGGGAGTAAAATTATCTTCCTATTATTGCATGTGGATGATATATTGCTCACGTCAAATTACTTGACCATGTTGTATGAGGATAAGCAACTTTTGGTCATGAACTTTAACATAAAGGACCTTGGCATAGCATCTTTTGTCCTAGTTATTCGAATTCACCTGGATAGATATCAACACTCATCAAACTTTTCACCGAGTGCATACATTGAGTTTGTGTCACAAAGGTTTAATACAATTAATTATAAACCTATTGTAGCACATATCTCTCATGGTGAGAGATAATCTTTGGCACCATGTCCAAAAAATAAAGTAAAGAGAGAGGTTATAAGGAATGTTCCATATTCTAATACGGTTGATAGCCTGATGTATGCTCGGGTAAGTACTAGGCGAGACATTGCATTTACTGTTAGACTGTTTGGTCAATATCTAGTTATCCCAGGTGTAGACTATTGAAATGCATTCAAGCGAGTTGTTGAGATAATTAAAAGGAATTAAGGATTATATATTGACATATAAAAAAGTCAACAGACTAAACCTCGTAGGGAATTCAGATTCAAATTTAGCTATGTGTTTGGATGGTCAAAAGTTCACTTAAGTTTACTTTTTTTAAAAGTTTGCAAGTGGTACAATGTCGTGGAAGAGTTTCAAGTATACACCGGTGATTTCCTCGACCATGCTTGCAAAGTGCATGTTATAAGGCTACTCCATATATAGTTTAACTCAGAAACTTAATTTTCTAGTTGTCTGTGGTTGATTAGACTCATTTGGTTATACTGTGATAATCTCGTTACTATGTTGTTTAGCAACAATAAGAATATCATAGGGTCTATGCATTTAAAGGTCAAATTCTTGACCATAAAGTAGTCGATATGAAAATGTGACACTAAGGTTTGGAGCATTTAAGGATTGAGGACCTATTAGCTAATCATTTAACTAAAGGACTTTACCTACTTGTGTTTGAAATTCAAGTATACAGTATGGGTGTTTTGAAGTCCTTAGACACTGTTAGTTAAAGGATCGTTATGTTTCCTCCATGTGCATTTGTACATTTATACATTTGATGTATTATAACGGCATGATTGTAACACCCCACTCCCGAGTGACCCGAACCCGATATCATTGGTGATATCCGAGTCCGTGCTCCGCGAGGGTGGCGTACTACATCAGTCGGTTAAAACTCAGTATAACATTTTCTTCTTTTTTTTTTTGTTAAACCATTTATTCACGCGGAAAAATACAGTAACAATCTTGAGTCCATGTTCACAATTAACCATTTT
>JANKYE010704172.1:0-10656 GCA_032467995.1 Erythroxylum dillonii | reverse complement strand
GTGAAAGTTGATATTAAGAAGAATTATTAAGGGTATATTAGGTAGTATGTATTTATTAGGTTACATTCTATCCTAAATCCCCCAAATCGAAGGTTTCTTATTTTCACTGTTTAGGATGGAATGGAACGTAACATTAAACCCTCCGCTTCCATCTCATCCCATTCCTTTCCATTATGAAACCCTCAAATAAACGATGGAAATATGTTACATTCCATCCCAAACCATCAAAACAAATAAGGCCTAAAGCATTTCGTCCTCAAAATTCTTACCTAAGTGATCAAACAAATGGAGGTAATGTTGTCTTATGTTTTCCTTAGTCTCCCAAGTAACTTCTTCACTCGAATAATTTCTTCCAAATGACCATAGTCAATAGACTAACTAGGTCTTTCAATCCCCTATTAGTCATTCACTTTCTTAACGAGTTCCTCATTATGTTTCAGGTTACTCGCAATTTTCCCATCCTGCATCAATAACACCAATGCTAGATCATATTGATATTTCTTAGCATACTCACATAAAACACATTTTGAATTTATGACTTCTTTTTTAGTAATACTAGCTCATAAGTCAATGTTCCAGTTCTTAATAACTTTATATGGACTTATACAATTCAAGCTAAGTTGCTTCTTTATCCTAACCTGAGCACATCTTGCTCTCAATCTAAGCACACCTTGGGAATGTGATACTCTCAGAAACATTTCATCCTTCGCCTCATAGTTCACATCTCTATAGTGTCAGTATACTTAACCCTTATGTCTATCTCACTTTACTCCATAACTTCGGTGTTGATCCAACAACTCCTTTATATCTTTTTTTTAATCACTTAATTTCTATTACAAATTCATTTCACTCATCAACAATATCTTTTAAATCAATCCTAGCTTTCAACCATTTTAGGCCTTATTCATTTTAAATGTAAGGGTAGACGAATCCTTCTGTCGTATAATGCCCCCATATAATATTTTAACGACATCACTGTGATAATGATTGTTATGCTTAAAGTCAATCAAAGCTATACATTGATATCATATTCCTATGAACTCCAAATATAAACTTTAAGCATATCTTTGACAGTTAAGATTGTTGGCAAAATCAAACATTCAGTCACTTGAGTCTACATTCTTAACCGCTAAATGTTGTTTCGGCTCATTCCTACTAGGATGTATAGCTTAAGTTGTTATTTGTGCTTTCTCTAGTAAGTTCTTTGCTCAATCATCTTTATCGAGTATACATACTTCTCTTTACGATCCAAAAGCATCTTTTTCTGATTCAAACTAGGAATTCAAATTCGTTTTCAATTCCTCAATAAGATTCACAATTTCTGAATCCTCAATTTGAGCTTTGTTAATCCTTTCATGTGAAACTAATCTTCAATTCCATAGCAATTAGTACTTTGATTTGCTCAAAATTCAACTCCACATTCTATTCTCCTTTTTGCACTAGATTTGATAACCTTAATATCTGAATCCATGCTTCATTGCTATTGGCATTTCTGCTTAATGTATCATATACAACTTTAACTTTATTGGAAAATACTCATTTATACCATCATAATCTTTCAGTACTTCTATCCATTGTATCAGTCTCGTATTCAATTCTATCAACTCAATATTTACCTCAAATTAAATGATCTGTATATTTCAAAATGTTTATGTACTTATAATGTCTCCAAACTTTCAAAATGATCACTATTGCAGCAAGTTTCAATTCATATGTCAAATAATCAATCCATAAGGTTTCAACTGTCTCCATGCATATGAAATTACTTTATCACGTTGTACTGGATTTTATCCTAATCTCTTATATAACATCATTGTATACTATAAAATCTCCAAATCCAGACGATATAATTAATATCGGTGGTATAATTCCTTAAAATTCTCTTTACTTTCATTACTCGTACGATTTACATGTTTTTCCTCAAGTATTCAAACTATTCTTCTCAACTTTGCGAATACATTTACTATATCATCAAATTTTGCTTAGGTCGCTTTAATCTCTAATACCCTAGTACTATTAGAGCGTTTGTTAACTCGAACAAATATTTCCAAAGCTCCATATGCCCATGATTAGTTCTCGTAATTCTTTAAATAACTAATTCCCCGATAAGGTAACGTTGTCTCACGTTATTTTCAATTTTCCGATTCACTTACCTTTCTTAATGATTTTCTCAATTCTTTAGATTTCCTCATATTTCACATTGACTTATTCCAATGTTTGCTCATTCATACTAATTTCTCTACACATTTCAATTTATTTGCAAAGTCAACTTCCTATGTTGGCAACACAGTCATCAAAATCTAATTTATATCTCCTCTACATATTTGCATAAAATATAATGTGGATCTGAGTTCTCCTTACATTAGCAATAATTTTTCCTCAATTCCAAAAATCCACTCACGTAGTGTGATACTTTACATCAAACAATATACATACATTCTCAGCAGCATACTCGACCTCTTATGCTCGAATCTCTACTAGGGATATACTTCAATATTCACTTTTGATTTATTAGATATCCATTTCTGATTTGTTCTTTCATTGATCATTCTTAATATAAACTATCTAATCTGCTTAACCTAATTCAATGAAATTCTTCTTCGAAAGAAGCTTTCTTGCTACTATCATCTATATTATTCATGCAATCTTTATCAATCAACTGTTATCGTCATCAATGTTGTTTCAGCCATTCTTAACACCTCAATACGATCAATTTCAACTATTCATGATATTTCAATAATTTCAATTTCTGTCACACTTTACATGATCAAAATATCCTTTACAATAAAACTCAATAAAATAACATGTATATTCATTTACTCTTATATTTTGGTATGTACCATCATGATCATTATATCTTATACACAAAAATAATTTTGGCAGGTCACCAATTTATATCTCATGCTAATGATACATCAATCGTAATTGATTCCGAACAACCTTTGAATATTCTACGACTATTCAAAATTACTCCTCCATAGTAGTTACCTTTTCAGTATAATCACCTATACCATACTTCCATCGTGTTACTCTAATTCATCTCATAATTTTAATTATAGGGATCATAGATTATCTCCTATACCATATTCAAATATAGATCTCGTATGTACTTAATCACATTATTCACCAGTGTAACCATATTATCGGATATGTACTCACAATAGCTGGTCGACTTAACCTTGAGAACTTCATATATCACTATCATTTATTTCATTTTCCATACGTATGTTCTTAATCAATTTAGAATTATAGATGCATAGCCACCTTAAAATTATGATCTCAAAGTCACTAGCACAATCTTATGCCAAATCACAAATTCCAAGTTCAACTTTTCAATTCCACTTTACTTGTACACCTTAAATCTTTTCATTTCCACCCCTGTCACTATTTCTCTTTCAGTCAATTCATGAAAATATTTTCACGTCCGTATCAATTCAAGTACATATCCACAATAAAATTTCGTTACCATATTTGCTGACATAACCACGAATACTAAATCTATATCTAACATATCAGATTACGTAATATTTCCTATTTCTAAATATCCATAACTTTCCTTATCTTACTCTCTGACAAAACACCATTCTTCTCATTGTTTCTAATAATCCAAACTCTTAACGAAAGTTCATACATATGACTTATGCGGTTGCAGTTACTGGGATTCTATACTCATCAGTACCCTTCCCTAATGGTGAGGAATTAGGTGCAACAAATCCTTGCAAAACTCCTCGTGTTCTTTAATGAGGTGACATCTTACTCCTCCAACGTAAACACTAACGTTTAGCTTACATTTCCTTTTAATCTTAATTCGTACATGTATGCATCATATGCATGCCGCTTAATGTAATCAATCAATTCACAATACAACAATTACTCATATAGCATAATAATTCATCCTACTATGCATTCTAAGCCTAGGAAAAGCCTATGCTCTGATACCAAACAATGCTAGACCCTGTTTACGGAGCCCAACATTCGGAGTCGTAAAATGTGAGCATATTTCTCCATAGGTTTATTTCAACGAACTCTCATTAGCCATCAACGGTTCATCCTCATGCCCTAATATCATAAGTTTTGGGCCCCGTTTTTGCCCTCGCAAGACATGTGTTTGACGTTCTAATAGACATTTGAACACGTATCCCGCAAGGGTGGCATGCTCACATTAGTATTCTATGCTCAAGTTTCATCCAAAAATTGAAATTCTTAAAGGCTGAATTAAAACTCTATTTCTTCATAACAATTGTAGCTCTATGTCTCTAGTTTATTTTGAAATAAGAATTATCGTATTTGGAGCTCTACAAATTCAGATATGGTTAAAATACCGAAGTATGTTCAGTAAAATAATCAATCCATGCTTTTCCAACCCCTTCTCTCACTTTCTTTCCATCAATCTTTTTCAAATAAACACCAAAGGCTATACATTTTTATGAAGAGATAGAGAAATGTGTTAGGAATCCATTGGTTCAAAAATCAATTCATTTAGAGGTCGAGCAACAAAGTTATGGCTAAAAGCGTCAAACATGTTCAGAGTTGAAAAACCCTTCGGGTGCGCTCGCAAGGAACAAAAGTGCGATCGCGAGGATGGTAGTGCGCTCGCAAGGAATGCAGGTGCGATCGCAAGGATGGTGGTGCGCTTGCAAGGAAGGCAAGTGCAATCACAAGGATGGTGCGATCGCAAGGAATTCAAGGTGCGATCGCGACCAAAGCTGTCCCGTATAAATATACATATCCTATGTGACATCACTAACTTCAAATGATCATAACTTTCAACTCCGATGCTCAAAAATCTCATATTATATATCGTTGGAAAACTAGCTTGATATATTAGAATAAAACATTTTCCCTCAAATCTAGCTTGATGTATTAGAATAAAACACTTGACTCTTTAGTTTTGGTTAGGGTAGTCTAAGTTTTTGTTAAAAGTAGTTACGGTAATTTCCTTAATTATGCACAAAAGTGTACATCAAATGCAACCTCATAATACTACTAGAGTTAAATTCATAAGTGTAACTAATATAAGTGCATTAAAACTAATGTCCCTAATTTAATTAGTTATCCTTTACATCATTTTAATAGTAACATAGCAGTCTAGGCCAAATCTAAAGGTCATATTCTTAGCTTCCTAAAGAGAACTTATAATGCAGTATAGGAGGTAGCTCTAGTTCACATTCATATGCCAAAGCAGCCACTTAAAAATTGGTCAAAAGTTTGTTTAAACTGCCTATGGTATCTAACTTGCCTTCACCAAACATTATAATGTTTATGATGAACTAACATTCCAAAGTTAATTCTGAATAACTTCCTATCAACCTTATTGTTCATTATGATATTTGAAGCCCACTTAATTATTCTTCTCCATTCCATGTTTGTACAATAAAGATTAAATATCCCCAATAGTCTATTCCACAACACTTGATAGAAGAAGCACTATACATATGACTCTCATGAGATTGATTACATAATACACAATTTATACATTCAATTTTAAATTTAATTATATCTCTTATAGTGAGTCTTTATGATGCAAGTCACCAAAGTATGAACAAGTAGGATAGAGTAAGATTGGATTCCCAAAGGAAATCAAATTAGTGTACTCATGTAGATTATTATGATGGTAGCCTTATATACAATTGAGTAGTGAACTTTTAGCTCTTATTTTGAGTCTAGAGGATGCAATTAGGTGTATATGAGTCAAAAGAGCATTTAGGAAGAATCTGCAGATTTTCCTTGGTTATGGAAAGGATAATGGCCTTCAAAGTAGTGAATTCCCTAAGCTTATAATGTGACACTAAAGGATGCTTGTTGTTAAGCACTGCCATTACCTATTTTGATCTTGATATAAGCTTATATAAAGCTTCTTATTTGTAGGATTCCTTAGAAGTGTAGGAATAAATAGATTTTGCTTCAATGGTTTATATGCTTTCACCCCTTAAGTGATATATATGGATCCACTTAACCCATGTTATTCTTTTCTATGTAGATCTTCCATAGCCTTTTTTTAGCCACAGTCAACTCCATAAAGCAATAAAGGTCATCAATAAAGGATAGTTAATGTATTTGGAGTTTGCTCAACCTATGATGATACTTGAAAGTAAGGTCCTTGGTAATGTTTAGTGAAATAAGTCTGTCGAGGATCTCCATTATGACTACAAATAGATAATGAGACAAAAGGTCTCCTTGTCTTAAAACCCTAGTTTCTTTTAAAAAAATTTAAGGATCACCATTTACCATCACTACAAAAGAGACTGAAGAGATGCAAGCTTTGGTCCAATTTGTAAACTAAATAGGGTAACCAATTACACATATAAAGCTCAAGATAAAGTCATAATTGACATAATCAAAGGCTTCAATGAAGTCCATCTGTAAAGAATAATTTTTGATTGATTTATTAGTGGAATATCCTTTAAAAATTTCTTATGCAAGGATTATATTATTATCAATGTTTCTACCCTATATATAGGCAACTTAACTAAGACTGATGAATTCGGGCTGTGTGTTCTTCAGTTTATTTGGAATAATTTTGGAGGTTAGCTTATAGACTACATTATAATAAGAAATAGGTTTATATTACTAAGGCTACTAGGTTGGGAATCTTAGGAACAAAACAAATATGTGCTTTATTCAACTTAGCTAGTAGCTTACTTAGTTGAAGAATTCAAGGATTGATCTAGAAGTTATAGATCCTATTTGGTTCCAAGTGATTTGAAAAAATCTAGCAATGAACCCATCAGGTCTATGCTTTTTGTCATGATGAAAGGAGAATAAGACAACATTGATTTCCTATGGGGTGACTTCCTTTATCAATGAGGCAGTGTGTTAAGGGGACAGGGAGACTTGGAGAGAATTGATAAGATCATTAGGAAGAGCTTTAACTTCACTACTCCTTCCGAGGATGTTGCTGAAGTGTATTAGAGCCATTTCCTTAAGTTAGAGTTTATCTATAACTAAAAGACCACTAGAATCCCTTAATGAGAAGATCCTACAATTATATATCCTTCTATGGATAACATTATGAAAGAATCTAGAGTTCATATACCCTTCTTTAGCCACAAGATCTTGAATTTCCACCTTGGTTGTAAGTTTCTAAGGTCTTATAGTATCTTCTATGGTCATCTAACTAACCCTTTTCTTATTATCTAACTAACAAATATTGAGGATAATGATTGATCATAATCAAAATTAAGAATAACAATCTAAAATAAATCAACACAATTGATAAATTAGAATGGCAATCAAACTAAGAATCAATCAATGAAACAACGGTACATGGAATTTGAATCCCCTTAAAAGTTCTCATACAATCATGATTTCACTAATTAATTTAATCTAAAGTTCACAAGACCGTTAAATTTCTCATTTTTGCTAATATCTTTCTCAATACCATTAACAACTATCCTAGGTTGATTAATTGGAATCTCTTTCTAATTTAAAGTCTAGAATTGCATTAGTTAACTTATGAATTTTACCATTAGGTTTGACCTAAATCTAGAATATTAATGTCGACTTATCTCTAGGTTTACAAGCAACTCATTTCATGTTAGATTTATTCATGTAAAGGATTACCGCTACATATCTTAATGAGTCATAGTGTGTTTTGTAAGACACTCATTTTAAAATGTTTATAACCCCCATAATGGAAGCATTTATAATCTCCCTTCTATGTGGCCTCCCTCTCTTTACCTTTCTTCTTCACATCCTTGGAAGCTTGAGAAGCCAAAGTTGAAGTAGAAACCCAAAAGGAAGAATCATGCATATAGTTTGGCTTCGAATCTGGTCTACATTGGTTTTATTTTTCCACTTTAAGAATGAGTTTAAATAACTCACTAAAGGAGAAATAAGGTTATAACTCGACCTTATCTTTGTATTTAGGTTTAATCATTTGAGATACTGAACCATCTTTTGATCTTGATCCTCTTTAATACCTATCAACATCGCTAACTTCTCAGATTGCTTGGTCTAATCCATCACAGAGCATCCCACTTGCTTCAAATTTATCGCCTTGATATAATTCTCTTAACAATAATTATCAGGCACAAACTTGGCTTGAATTTCACGTTTCATCCTTAAACAAATTCGAAATCTTATACCCCTCTCTCTTATAAATCATATTTTTCAAAGTTTCAATCCATAATATAGCCAGCTTGGTGAGTTTAAGGGTGGCATGTTAATAACAATCACGATCCAACCATCCTTTAAGCTCAAAGATTCAATCCATATGTCTAATCCAATCAAGAGTGATATCATAATCAAATTTATCAATCCTCTAAATCCTTAAGTTCCAACTTCAAGCTTTAATCTTTATGTACATCATTGTCCACCCGCCCCCCACACCACTTGTGTTCCTCACATCAGTCATCATCCTTTTTAAAATCTATCTCAAAACACCTCTCCCAAACTTGGTCATCATGTCTTCGAGGCCCAGGAGGAGATTACATGTCTTCATGATGGAATATTGACCTCCTCCTACAATTTTCATTACCTTCATGATTTACTCTTGAACCCTTAACAAAAGGACCATGTTTTTGGCACCTTCTCCCATCTTCATGGAAACTTCTTCGAACTTTTTAGTTCTTTTTGAGATGCTTCTTAATCATGACGAGAGCTTCTATCATCGAACTTTAGACCAAACTTCACTATCTTTCTATGTAGCTCGCACTAAGCTTTCCATATTAACTTTTTGCACTTTAAACCCTATTTCATGATGATCCAAGCAAAGTGTAACCTTTTCAAGTAACTTTACCATCAACTTTTCCATCTTCTTCATGAAGTCGTCACCACCAATCTTGTCTAACAGAAAGAGCTTGATTTTCCCATGCTTCTTGCTCATTCTTGGATTGTCAAGGCTTAGGAAAACCTTGATACTTTGCTTTGATACCACTTTGATGAGTGCGAAAAAATAAAATTTGGATATTGCACAATCTTAAGAGAATCTTGTTTAAAGAACAAGATTTTTTTAAGTTTTTTTCTTTTAATACTCAAAACTTTAAAAAATAAAGCTATTAGAAGATAAAGAACTAATAACTAAAAAGGAGAACCACCAAGTTCCCTAATTAATTCTCTGAAGGAACACCACCAAGAGGAGGAGGAAATACTTAATTTTTTAGGTGAATCACATAAATACTATTACATGCTCTAATGCCTTTATTTAGGCTTAGGAAAAACAAAGCTTAATCCCACTTAAGTTAGGAAAACAACCACACTCCTATTATGAAAGGACCCATCCTAGAGTTCCCCTTCTAGAACCCAAGTAGAGCTCTCCCGGTGACCCCACGATAGCCCTTTAATTGATATCTAACTCAACTGAAGGGTTCCCGTAAAATCAAGTCGTTTAACTGTTAAAACCCTTTTATATTTTAAAAGTTAAAAGTGTGGAAAATAGTGGGAATTTTAAATTATTTTATTAAAAATTTCTGCAACACAATGATTGCATTTTGACATTCCCAAAATTTTCAAAAGCCCTGTAAAATTTCAAAACATTTATATTCTCACACCAATTTTTCAACTACAAATTTTAGACTTTAAGTCTACTAACAACCAACGTCAAACAAATAATTCTCAATGATCACTACAATAAACTTTAAAAGCTAATACATATTCATGCATTTCATTTAAGAGCCTTTATAAACTTCCATTCTTTACACTAATGTATATATTAAAATGACATAAACACAATAGTACTCGATGATACAACTAATCCTCGACAGAGTCTCAATTACTGCAGCACCTATACGCATACCTGGAGTGGTTTGTTTAAAAACATAAAAATAAAGGTGAGCTAAACGGGCTCGGTGAATGTAATCAATTTATTAAAAGTTAACTTTTTATAACAATAAAACTGAAATATTCTCATACAATCATAAAGCTTATGGTAAAATAATTGCCATAACAATTCACTCGTGCATCATAAAATTTGGTAATCCAATAACATGTTGTAAAACATAACTTCACTTTTCTAAAATTACTATTTGAAAATGCCTTTTTGAAATTAAACTTATAATATAAGAGTTTCCATTTTCCTTTTTCCTTTTTCCTTAATCAATAAATAGTGGTGACAATAAGTTTTCTAAAAAAATTTATAGTGAAAATGGGCCAACAATTAGAATTGGTACTATACGGTGCCTCTTAAATTACTTTTAAAAATAAATAGTGGCAGCATTATTATTTATTGTCATTAACTTCTTATACGATATAGCCTACTAAAAACTTCTTTACATTATGGCACCTTTAGGCATAAAGTCACGAAGTTGATTTTGCATTGCTTACCCATGACTAGTTAACCATTGATTACGAGGCTGGTTTTGCATTGCTTACCCGTAATAGATTAACCACTATAGACCAGTAGTTATGGAGCTGGTTCTACATCGCTTACCCGTAATAAGTCGCAGAGCTGATTCTATATCACTCACCTATGACTGGTTAATAATTATTGAGGGAGTTAGTTCTACATCACTTACTTGTAATAAGTTAACCGCCATAAATATACTAGTATAATAACATATATAAAGCCTAGCTGTATACCATATGCAAAAACAACCCTTACATTTACGACTCATTTTATTTTCTAAATCAAGTATGTGAGTGATTGAGCCAAGTTTATACTATAAATTGGCCTCACTTTCTTAACTGTTTATGCACTTGTTGACTCCTAATTAATGA
>JANKYE010700122.1:0-10681 GCA_032467995.1 Erythroxylum dillonii | reverse complement strand
TACTTCTAAATTTTCACTTACACCATACTATACTCTAACTTAATTTTAATTCCTTCATTTAATACTTCTTATTCCATTCATTTAAACAATAATCCTCCTACAAACCACAATTAAGTCTAAACCTTAAAATAGAATTTGAAATTCATGCTTATTCAACAAAAGAGAATTCGGGGGCCAACATTATTGTTGGATACAAATGCTTGTAGCAATTGTAACTTATAAATGGAAATATTTTCAAATGACATGGCCTCGATTTGATCAGTGATTTCCGCTTACATGTACCTTCTTTTAAATAAATAAAAGTTTTGTAATGAATTTTGACTGAATGATCGTTTTAGCATGCCACCCTTGCGAGGTACATACTCGGATATCACCATAGATGTCGGGTACGTGTCTTGCAAGAGTGGGGTGCTATAATCAAATTCCTTCAATTGCATGATTAGAAAAAAGTCTTGATTTTTGGAACCAAGTTAAGCATGACTTAAATGAATTTTGAGGTCTTGATAGATTAATTATTTTGTTTTGTGGAATTAATTAGCATGTTAATGGGAGTTAATTAACATGTTAATGTGAGTAAGATTTTATGACATAGGTTAAATTGAATTATAGTATTAAGATGGCAAGATTGCATGACGGGCAAAATTGGCAAGTCATTTAAGCATTTAAGTTACAAGGCATATAAGGAAGTGTAGAAGGGTCTTTGTGCACTCATTAATGGAAAAATTGTAAATAGAAGTATGGGCTTGTTCTTAAGGAAGAAGCAAGAATGAAAATGGGATAGAAAACAAAGAAAAGAGGGAAATGAGAGAGAGATCGTGGAGAAGAGGAGAAAAAGAAGAAAGAGAAACTAGGGTTCATCTTTGTCAGCTTTCAAGAAGGAATTTATGGTTATTCAAGAAGAGAAAAAGGTGGAAGAAGATGAGAGCTTCCATATGAGCCAACAAACTCTTCATTTGGTGAAGATCCAAGGTAAGGGGGATTTTAAATCTTTGGATTTTTTGAGGGTTTTGGTTCATATAGCTTAAGAAATGTATGGGTTTAAGCTTTCTAGGATCAATTTTATGAATATGTTTCTTTGGGTTGTCCAATTTGGATTCCTATTGAATGGAAATTTTGCATTTGATGAAGGAAATCAAGAGAGGCAAGAGGAGCGAGAGGGGATGCATTTTGAACAAGTATTAAGCAAGGAAATAAGGTGGGTTCCGTGTTAATAATTTAGTAATGAGTCACTAAAGTTGCTTTTAAATCAAGAGAATAAAATGATTTCAAATTACTCCATAATTATTGTATTCATTGCTTTTGATTTGAGAAATTGCTACAATTGTTACATTCATTGCTTTTGGATTATTTGAGAAATTGCCATGTGATTTTGGTTGACAAATTGTGAAATGATGATGGAAATGGGTTTGAGATATTACATGCTTACAAAAATTAAGTTTTGAAATGTGTCATTGGGCAATTCGTTTTCAAGTTGTGAAATGCATGATATTAGGGTTTGTGGTGGTCTCCTAAGTTAAGTCAGGTGCGCTTATCTAAAGGTTTCTCCCGTATGCCCGCTAGTGGCATGTAGCTCCTTCATGGACTCCCCTAAGTTCACGGCTATACAAGACCGCTATGCGGAAATGTGTAGTACGTTCTGTTTTGGATCCACCCGAACCATTTCTGTTGTGCTTATGTGTTTATAATTGTGACAAGTGTGATGAATGCATGATTCATGATGTTTATGAATTTCTTGATAAGTCGTGAATTTGGGAAATATTTGTTACATAGATTTTACAATGTGAAATTTTACAATTGAAATAAATATTTCAATGGTTTTTATTTGTTTCTCGGTTATAAACTTGTCACCCACGAGCTTTCGAGCTCACCCCTATTTTCGTCCCATCTCTAGGTGAGGAACAAGAAACAGAGTGAGAGCCAAGGCATTACTCCGCATTTGCATGTTTTGTTTTGTTTTGGAATAATTGATGTAAACTAAGGCTTTAAATGTATTCCGAAAATTATTGGGTTTTGCATGCTTTGTATAATAGATTTTGATATTAATGATGTAATGTGGCTTGGAAATGCCATTAAAGCTTTGTAAACTCTTGTTTTATGATGTTAATGAAATATGGAATTGTGTATGGATTTAAAATATGAATTTGTGTATGGATGATGTTAAGTTGAAATTAGGTATGTTTGAAGTCATTAAATTGAGATGATGAATCTTAAGCAAGAGCTATTGTCATATATATATATGTGAGGCACTACGGAAAAGAAAGATAGGAATGTTATGAATGATGAGAGATTGTTGAATATGAAGAGTCAAATGAATTGAAATTGGGGGTTGGATGAATTCCAATTGGTAGTTGAATCGATAAGAATGATGTTGCATTAGATAAGGAAGTGAATTTAGGGCAAATTTCAAGTTTTTCATAAGGGTAGGATTGTTTTCTGAATTCAAGGGAAATTATGGAATTATCTAAGTAAAATTGGTAAAAATTATCTTCTTGTAAGTTGTAGATGATCTTTCTAGCTTTCCAACGATATAAAGTTTGTAATTTTTGGATATCGGAATGCAAAGATATGATTGTTACAAGTCATGATGTTACATAAGACTTATGTATGGGACAACTATGATGAATGATAGGAATTTGTGGTTTTGATGAATCAAATGGTTTGAGAATTGAGAGTTTTATGTGATGAATTGGGTGTTTGAATTGATATGATGTGATTTGGCCCTTGTAGAGTTGAATTTGGGAAGATTATGAGTGAATATGGTGTTAGATTGGATGTAGGAAGCATTGGAGAAGCTTTGGAGGGGTTTGGGGAACTCCTATGGCCGTTAGACAGACTTTAGATCTGTTAACCGGATCTTCTCAGGTCAAAAATGACCCCCAGCCTCACCAATGTTTGTTTAACGGACTTGGGCTAATTTGGCTCCCAACCTCAACACATGTCCGTTAAACAGACATTCACAAGACAGCTTAAAGAAAATTTGATTTTGGACCCTTTTAGAGGTAGAATCTCTCACTTTGTGGTTTGCATGAAAGTTTTAGATCTAGATGTCTTCTTTCAAATGGTCCAGAAGCGAACTCAATCCGACATATGTGGTGAATGTTATGGTAAGTGCGCCAAGACATGTTACGACATGGTTGAGGGCATAAATATGTTTGATTCTTTAGGGTGTAACTTCCTCATTTGACCTCCAAATGAGGTGATTCTTAAGAAATAGATTCATAAGACATGTATCTATCTCTCCATACAAATTTGTATCTTTTGGAGTTGATTTGAAAAAGTTTGAAGGAGAGAAAGTGAGGGGTCGGTTGGGAGAGCATGATTGGGGTATATTCAGCCTTTAGCTTTTTAAGCATATCTTGAGCTGTAGAGCTCTGATTGAGATGATTCTTGCTTCAAAACAAACTTGAGACTTAGAGCTATGATTTCTTTGAAGAAGTCAAATTGAAATTCTGCTTTGAAGATTTTCAAATTCTGTTCACAAATTAGGAGAAATGAGTTTGAGCAAGGTGACTGATTTGTGTGGGCACGCCATTGAGTAAATTGTGAGGGAATTTTTGGGATGTTATGAGAATGAAGATAAATCGATGATGGTTAAAGAGATTACAAGGAACCACGCTCAAGGTTTCATGTTTTGGGATGATGGTTAATTAGTGTTCTTTGAAATAACCCTTCAGGAGATTTCATGAGAATATGCTCACATTTTTTGATTTCGCAAGAGGTTGGGCTCCGAAATCAAGTGGGGTCTAACAGTGAGTGGTATCAGAGCAAGTGTTGGACTTTGGAAACAAGCAGTGCCCAACACCACCATTACCTTTTGTTGCTATAAACGTTGTTGA
Source organism: Erythroxylum dillonii (assembly GCA_032467995.1). Classification (NCBI taxonomy): domain Eukaryota; kingdom Viridiplantae; phylum Streptophyta; class Magnoliopsida; order Malpighiales; family Erythroxylaceae; genus Erythroxylum; species Erythroxylum dillonii. Next base: position 6,845 of record JANKYE010700122.1, on the reverse strand, counting down.
TTTTTCAGCATCACCTTCCTCAATATTTGGTTCTACAGTTGTAGCAGTAGAGGTATTGCTTGCAGTTTTCTTTCTCAAATCATGATTATGATCCCACCATTCTAGGTATCCCACAATTTCAAAGCAACGATCCTTTGTTTGTCCTAGTTGATCATAGTGGGAGCACTTAAAATTGGATTTGTTGGTACTTGTAGAAGCCTTAAATTTGGTTCTAGCTTGATGGTTTTGAGATGATCGGTTCTGATTCAATTTATTTCTGCTCACCATGCCAGATGCTTTAGATTTTTCAAGTTCTCCATTCATTTTTGCGTGGCGGATAGACTCATAACAAACCAATGAGTAACATTCTTCTAATTCTGGAACAAGATCCTTTCTTAAGATTTCACTGCGAATTTGTTCAAATTCCCCATCTAAACCAGCAAGAAAGATGTGCATGCTTTGTCATTGAACAGACTTGCGATAAGAGATCACGTCATTCTCATTTTCCATTATCACCTTATCACGATGATCTAGCTTACTGAAAATTTCATTTAATTCTCCATAATAAGTAGAGAGAGATTTACCATTTTGTGTTGCAGAAAATGCCTTTGGATTTAACGTGAAGATTTGCAGTTCATTCAGCTCCATCATAAAAAGCTTTTGACAGTGCTTTCCAAATATCTTGAGTAGTGGGTAGGCGAATATATCACTTCATAATCTTCGGAGACAAAGACATCAACAGCCACCTCTTAACTCTTTGATTGTCAGTGTACCACTTCTCATATCCTTCATCCTTTTCTGTAGGTGGTTGTGTGCTCCCACGAATAAATAAGAGTTTTTCTTTTTCAACAATGCGCATCTCTATAATTTGAGACCACATATCATAGTTTGTATCATTTAGAATAATCCCAGCATTAAAAGATGAACTTTTAGATTGAATGATAATTGGAACAGACTTAGCTCCAAAAGTTTCAACATCAGATTTGCCCATAGCTCTCATACCAAGTTGAAAAAAATCTTTCTGCTTTTACTGATATTTTCATTGTATATGTACATGAAATATATAGTTAAAAACTCTTAGTTGTACGTTGACCCTACAATCATGGACTCCATATTATAGTTTCCTAATTTATAAAGATTGCTAAAAACAAGCCAGCAGGTCCCAACAGATCAGTAAGAAATAAACATAAAATATCTCAACAACACCTTTGAGAGTTTTAAGCCGTCCATAACATAGTCAAAGTAGGATGAGTTTTCCATTTTCAGTTGTGCCAGATGCCTTCTCTCAAGTTCAAAAGTGTGATCCTCCTACTCTTCAAAAAACTACCTCCTCAGCATCCCTGGGCTCTTGTTTCCACTTTTCACCAAACAACTGTATCTATTGGACTTGGCCACCTAAACACGATATTAACTATAACAATAACCTGTCATGGAACAAATTGCAAAATATTCAATAGGAATAAATAGAGCAGTTTTTGAAGTAAAAACAGTTAGCCGAAGTACTTAGAGACATCAAGACTGTGAATACATCTGGTGAGATCTACTTACAATTAGACAAGGATCATTTCTAACAATCGGACAAGGATCATTGTGAGCTCTACTAACAATTGGAAAAGGATCATTTCTATCTATCTCCCTGATTATTGGTGCTTTCAGCCAAAACCATACAATGTTGTCCATAAGGACTGCAAAATCAAATTTAGCATGTAAACACTTTTGACAGATATTGTTGATCGTGAATATGAGTAACTTTCTGTTTTGAAATAACCAGCCCTACCATGACTCTGACTCTCAGAAAGGTACCCTTTTGCTCGAAGAATTTTTCCATATTTCTCATAGTACATCATTGGAAGGGAAGCAATTGAAACAAGGTTCCATTTCTTGACTTCAAGAGCTCTCTAATTTCTAGCTCCAACTTCTCTATTAAATTTGTTTATCATTGACTGCATTAGGGAGAAGCTCTCAGAGACTTGGTCGTACCTATAGTTAGTTCCGTGCTTACAGTACCCCTTGTTGAAGCATTGGAATGTCTTAACAGGAAATTCATCAAGGCATTGATATCATCTTCCCATTCGAATACCTAAATTGTGTATTGCAGCATTTGAACGGAAACAATGTCCTCGAATCCTGCGTTTTCCAAGTTGACAGGGTCAAACTGATCCTTTGACATTAACAATTGAGATTGGCTAGGGAGATGAGTGATGGAATCAGGGTAACTCATTAGCTTGACAAGATAACTGAGCTTGGCAAAAGCTTGTGACCCCCCAAAGGAGCCAAAAAATCAGGATGTAGTATGCAAGAAACTCCAATATTGGAGTTAACAATCAGAGAAGAGAATGAGAAATTGATTGCTCTTCGTAGATATGTATTGAATGCTGTACATGGTTTATATATACATGTTGGGTTTATTTCTCTCTGTATTGTGAATCATTACTTGACAAAAAAGTGAAGCTGTAGAAATAAAGGTGTGCTATGGTGTACTGTGTCTATTGGCTGTGTAAGTGAAGGTGTGATGTGGTGTACTATGCCTGTTGCTATTTTCATGCGTTGTTCCTTTATGCTTTGTCCTTCATGCTCTGTCTTTGCTTTGTCTTTTCTCTGCTGAGCATTTGCTCCATGTGCAATGGTCTTTGGATCTGAGGCCCATTGGATCATATATTCTAACACCCCCTCCTCAAGTTGGAGCATCAATGAGACCCAACTTGGAAATGTTGTTCGAAAAATTCAGCGCAGTGAGAGGTTTTGTGAAGCTGTCGGCAATTTGATGTTGCGATGGTAAGTGATGTGTTTGTATGAATCTATCCTTGACAACATTTCTAACCAAGTGACAATCAATCTCCACATGTTTTGTCCTTTCGCGAAAGACTAGATTTTCGGATATATGTATGGCTGCGATGTTATCATAATAAAATGGGATAGGTAGTTTTGGTTTTACCTGTAGATCTTGCAGAACATACGAAATCCACCATTACTCGCATAGAGTGCTTGCCATGCTCCGATATTCAGCTTCGGCGGATGAGTGATTAATTGTATGTTGTTTCTTGATTTTCCATGATATCGAGGCATGTCCATAGAATATGCAATAGTCGGTTAATGACTTGCGAGAATACACACAACCAGCCTAATCGGAATCGGAATAAGCCTTAAGTACTGGATTTGTCTGGACTGGGTAAAATAGTTTTTTCTTTGTTGACCTATTCAACTATCGTAATACATGTACCATAGCATTCCAATGGGGTTGTCTTAGTGCTGTGTTGAATTAACTTAGTTGTTGGACAGCATAGGTGATATCCGATCGTGTAAAATTCAGGTATAACAGTTGTCCCACAATTCTCCTGTATTTTTCAGGATTGGGCAATAGAGCTCTGTCATCAATGGATAACTTGGTGCCTTTGTGGAATGGGCACGGTAGCTGTTTTTAAGTCACCACATCCAACATCTTGAATGTTGTCCTTGATGTACTTTGATTGGGACAAAAACATCCCTCCATCAAACCTTATAATTTCAACTTCGACGAAAAATTTTGCACTGCCCAAGTCCTTGATTGTGAATTTGTCGTGTAGATGTAGTTTAATCAACTTGATGATATCTTCATCTGGTCTAACCAATAGCAAGTCATCTACATAAATTATGATTGAGATAAAGGATTCATGATTACCTCTCGTAAACAAACGGTTGTTTGATTCAGATTGTATGAAGCCGATATTCTTAAGCGTTATGGTTAGCTCTTTGTTCCATTGACGCCCAGCTTGTTTTAGGTCGTATAAGGATTTGTGGAGTTTGCAAGCTTTCCCTTATGGGGCTCGATAACCTTGTGGAGGTTTAATGTATATATCTTCCTCTATAGACCCATGAAAGTATGTGTTGTTGATGTCGCAATGTTCGACTGACCAATTTTGTGCAGCAGCCATGGCTAATAGTGTCCGAATCATTGTCACCTTTACTACCGGAGAAAAAACCTCAAAATAATCAATTCCAGCACGTTGATTAAATCCTTTTACAACGAGCCGGGCTTTTCTTCTATCTATTGTCCCATCAGGGTTTCTTTTTATCATATAGATCCATTCGGTTTCAAGTATCTTCTTTCCTCGTGGAAGATCAATGACGGACCATATTGAGTTATCTTCCAGCATGTCTAACTCACAAATCATAGATTCCACCCATAACAGGTCATCTTTGGCAATTTCATATGACAACGGTTCATGGTCAGCTAATTCATTTTCCATAACGGTAAGGAACGATTGAGAGAAAGTGATATTAGGGAATGTATTGTTGTGGGAACATACTTGGACTGGTGACGTTGTCGCATTCTTTACTATCAAATATGAGCGAGTTATAAGAGATACCTGAAAAGCTGTTATACACGCCATGATTGGCTTCCATACTACTTTTACCTTTGACAAACTTCATGAGTTCCTGAACTTGCTTAGCAAGAGATTCGACATCAACCAATGGGTTCTCCTCCATTTTCGACAATCCCTTCGCCCCCTGTAAATCCTTCTACTATTGTTGCTGCAAAATTTTGTTTCCTTTTCTTTTTTTGTAACTCCTTGTACCACTCTAGTATACCGTGCAACTGAAAGCATGTTTCCCTTAGGTGTCCTTTTTCATGGCAATAGTTACAGTGTTTTTCATCCATTCTTCCACCTGTCTTCCTGTTTAACCCTTCCCTATTATAACTCTGCTTTTCTAAAAGTACTGTTGTTAGCCAATAACGTTATACCCATCTGTCCTATTTCATCGGGATGATCATATAATGTTTGAATCATCAAATTCTGACAGCCCCTCTTTCATAATTAAACCTAAGATGTGTGCAACATATCTCATTTGAATGAACTCAGCTTTCAATACACCACACTTCCAACTATTAATTCTTTTTCTCAAGTATTGAATAGCTACATCATTTGAACTTGCATTATCCACTGTTATAGTGAATACTTTTTCCATATCGCAACTAACCAAACAAGTCTCAACAGCCCTACCAATTGTATCACCTGAATGACCAGAAATTGGGCAAAAGTTTATAATTCTTTTGCATAATTTCCAATCATCATCAATAAAATGTGACATGACACACATATAATTGAGATTTTGACATGATGTCCGAGTGTCTGTAGTAAGAAGGAAGGAAATTTCTTAAAAAGCTCCTTCATCTTCTTTCTCTCTTATAAGTAAAGTGCATAACAATCTCTAATCACTGTAGTGCGAGAAAGAACTTTAAATTTTGGTTGGATATCTGAACAAAAATCACAAAACCCCTCTTGTTCTACGTGACAAAAAGGTAACTCATCAATAATAATCATTTTAGCAAGTGCCTTCCTACATCTTTCTTGATCAAATATCCATGTTATCATTCTACGTGACGTGCCATCTTCACCTTTTTCTACTATTGCTCCTTCTATAGTTTTTTTTCCCACTTTCGGGTTCCTTGCGCTTGTTATATGGATACTTAACACATCTATTCAAGTGATTGATTAGGCTAGTAGTACCATTATTCTTTTTACAAGCAATAGATTTCTTACAGTATTGACACACTTAGCTTCACCTGACTTGGCATAGTGTTCCCAAACCTAAGATTGTTTCTTGTTCGAAGAGGTGGTAGGAGGCTTAGGGAGATTTGATGCATTAGAATTAGGTGTTTGGGGATTACTAGAAGTTGTTATAGAAGCCATGTCAACACCACCAATGCTCTGAGAAGTAAGAAGTATCTCCATTAGTTTCGTGAGTCAATAGTGGGGCATTGCTAGTGCAGTTCATGAAGGTTGACATTTGATCAAAAAATTAAAAAAATCAAAGCTTTTGTAGTTGTAGATTTCATGAACAATAAAAAAGAATAATTTGCGATATTGAAAAGAAAATGTTCTAATTGTAAAAATACTGTTCTTTTTAAGAATCAAGATCGTGATTTGGTCTTTTATGTTTGAGGAGGAGAAATAGATGGTGAGTGTTACGGTTTGAGAGATGAGAGGTTGAGAAGTGACTGTAGGATGAAAGATTGAATGGAATTTTTTTCTTTTTTGAACGAATAGAATGATCTTTAATTTTCCTTTGTTTTCATCGAGGGAAAAACCTTTCAACTTCAATGGCTGCTATTTGATAAAAGATCAATTGTGATTCAAGCGATCTTAGCCATAAATTTACAAGGTTTGTATTAAGACTGTTGGATTGAATTACCTTTTTTTAAAGAACTAAATTTACAAGTGATCTTAGCAATTTTATCAATTATTTATATAAGAACAAACTACATTGCTATTCTCAATTTAAATATTAAAATGATTACTATTCATTATATTGACACAAATTGAACACAAAACAAGGTTTTTATGTTAATGTCTCGTTTCTTAATAAACTTTCAATAGAGCTCTCCATTACTTTCCAATCAGAAGTGCTTAGAATAGGACTTTGAAGATGAATTATAAACGTAATATGGCTTCTTATTACTAAGAATCAATGAGGGAACGAACCGTTCTACTAGACCTCAATGATTAAAAAAATAAAACTATTATTCTAACATCATTAAATCTTATTTTATCATGTTAAAATAAAAATAAAAAAAACTCATAAACACAAAAAGTATCCTTTTTCTTATTGCAACTTAGTATACAAAATGTAATTAATATCATAGTTAAAACTTTAAATATTATATTATAAAAAGCGCAGCTGTATAAAAAAATATAATCCAATAGTCTATTACTAAATCAACTCATTTTTCGTTTCTTTCTAATAAATAAAACTATGTTTGTATTTATACAAGACAATATTATTATATGCTTCTTATTTATTAGCAACTATATTATATATTTTTAAGAATTAGTATTACTTGCTTGTTTAATGTTTATAATATCTCATAAATATCTAAGCTAATA
>JANKYE010699593.1:0-10683 GCA_032467995.1 Erythroxylum dillonii | reverse complement strand
CGAAATTATTCCAAAATTTACCAAATTAAAAAATAGTACAATTTTACTAGCCCGTAAAATTTCCAATGTAAAATATGCAAAATTCTCAAAAATCACAAATCAATCCAATTATACCCGAAATTATTCATGAATGCATGTACAATTATTTTCATGTGCAGAAAAATTCACTATTTATGTATATGTGTATGGCATGAGAATGAAGAATCATTTCTAAGCCTCTCATAAATCACTCACATTTACTATTTTAACCTTCCCACAGGTAATGGGATGTTACACATGGAGTTGTATGATAACTAAGATCCAAGTCAAGTGTTTCTTATATAATTTTTTCACAAAATTGTTTGAAAGTTAGACTACAAAAGGTTTTGCAACTTCTTAAGTCAAAAGATGTCAATGTCAGAAGTAGTAAAATTGGTGGATAACTTAGTTGCTAAAGGTCAGTAGTGCACTTTTTACCCTTTTTAGTTTTGCTTTCAAGTTACTATTCCAACCCTTTCCCAATGTGTTGATGTGAATTACTTCTTTTACCTAGGGCCTATTCTATAAGTTAAATTGTATCCATTTAAAACATAGTTCTAAGCATAGTATTTTATACTTCTTATGTTGATGTGCTTTAATTCCTCGTGTACTGCTAAAAATTTAATAAATTTCAAAACCTATCTAGTAGGATAAGATAGAAAGAGAAACCATATTTTATTATATTGTATCATATCAATTTTTATCATTTCAAAAAATAATGGAAACTTTTGTATTATCATTTAATGGAGAAGTAGGCAAATGAGTTATAAATAGAGAAAGTCTTAACAAAATTTTAAGGGATGGTTAGGACCTAAAACATTTAGAGTCTAGAATATGCTTCTTAGTATAAGTTACAAGAGTGTTCTTTCAATAGATCTTTTTGTGCTCCTTAGTTGGTTTAAAATTTTTCTTTATTATGTCTTTGTTGGTATGGCCTTATGAAGAGAATAACGAGTTTGGTTTTGTTCAAGGGTTCTTCAGTATGACACGTGCTCTTTTTCTTATGAGTTAGATGGTACTGCTTTTATCGGACCAATATAGTCTTCTAAGGTATGCTTATGTTTCATGTGAGCATATCTCCATCACAAGGAATGAGATAATTTCATGATTGTATTTGATACTAATTATTCTTTTATGTAAATGGTAAGGGTAAAAGGAAGTCAAAACTCTACGCATCTAGGCTATACTTTAGTCTGAGTTCTTATCTCTATTTTCTAGTCACAAAGAAATCTCTGAGACTTCGGTTATATATCACCTTGAGGGGGTGATCCTTTATGTCCCTCTATAAACCAATGTTTTTGATCCTTAGAAAGAATAAAGACTTATATGATTGACACAATAAAGACTTGTATGATTGACACATTGTGTGACAGGTTTCTTCATAATTCAAAGAATTAGCATTCTCTTATTGTCGTACAACCCACTTTGGGTTCAATTGCTTCCCTTCTTAGCTCTGTCACAACTCTTGGGAGAGCCACAGAGGAGAAATCCTTACTACTAAACAAAGTGGGATAGCATTAATATAATTATATTTAGCCTACTTTTTGACTTTTATTCTTGTAATTGATCAAAAGTGATTTTTTTAATTTCTAGTTTTCTAGATTCGAGATATAAATGATTTATCGAGGAAAGAAGTGAATGAAATTATAAATATGTATGTTCTTAAAGATCGTGTTTTGTCATATGATGGCATACAAAAAAATGATGGCATACAAAAAAGGTATACCATTTCAGCTCTTCTATTTACCAACTTTTGGATAATATGGTGTGGTAAATTGTTAAAAGGAGTTAGAACAAAGATCTTGACTTATGGATAATAAAAATCGAGGATGGTTTAGTGCTTTTCCAAGCTTTTACTTTGAAATTTAATCCTTTTTCCTTTTTAACATTTGAGCAATAATAATGGTTTTTTTATAACTAAAATCATAAATTACTTTAAAGGTGTATCTAAATATATAATTAAATATTGATTTAAACTAAATCTTTTAAGATTGTTTAGGAATGAATTGTGATTCAGTTAAAGGTTTGGATATTAAAAATATGCATCTAAGGCTTAAGTCAAACAAAAATAAAATGAAAAGAAGAAGAGCCTATACATGTACTTGTTGCACGGAACGAAAAGCTAAAACTCCATACAGAAAAATCTGAGATAATTAATAGGAGAAAGCACAAATATGTACTAAATATATTTGTGCTTCCAATTTCAACAACCTCCAATTTGCCGACCCAACCTCCTGTCTGTTTCCTTATGGTTAAATCTAAAGTAGTTGACATTTACCAAGTTTACTACCGTGTTTATATAATAATTAAGGAATATTTTATACCTTACCTAGGAGAACAAATTTTGTTTTAGATCCAAAGTCACCGTCATTGTACTTATTCGTGATCATAAGTCTTTAAATTTGCTGAGACTATATCCTCTAATACATATGCAAGAGACATATAGGCATAAGGAAATAGAATCAGAGCATAAGATCAAAATAAAGACAATATGCCAAGTTCTATCTTCATTTTCAATCTTGTGTTTAATACAAGGATAAATCGAGTCTGCTTTATCATTTAGATAAAAATTTGTTAGAATAAAAGCAGCCTAAGCAAAGCTAGGATGAACTCAATTCATATTCTTTGAATCGACTAATACTCCGTATCAATGTTTCAATTCATTTAAAGAAACCAATAAATACCATGCCCATAACAACCATCTTATTTGCACTTACTACATAATAGTTATTTAACTAATAATTAAGATTAATAATTAACTAATTAATTATTATATAATAAGTGTGAATAATGATTAATAATTAATAATAACATATTCGGTTGTGACTTAACATGCATATAAAGTGAATAATTAATAAAATATAAATTAAAGTAAAAATACAGTCGTTAATTTCTAAAATTAATTCAGCATCATACATTTTTAAATTTACTTATCCTTTTGGATTATTAATTTTTTCTTTCTACTTTTATTAATCCAATTTAAATATTCAACCCTTATATTTTTTTTCTCTTTTTGCTTACAAGATTTTGTCTAGAATTATACAATTCTATTTTTTCCCTCAAAATTTTAACTTCAACAATAATCATTCATAACAAAACTTATAAATAAATACTTTTTAATTTAAAAAATACTGGACATTATACGAATCCGAATTAACGCTGCGCATTTACGCAGTGAAAACCTGCTAGTCTATTATAAGGCGATGAAGGTCGATGTGTTGCTCTGCTCTCGCTCTCCCTCTCTCTTACCAAAATGCTCTAACCCAACGAAATGGCGTTAAAATCTAGTTCCTAGTTTCCTATAGACTTGTCTGTTTCAATACGTTTCGGTGTAGTTATCTCACTTTCCCACTTCTTTTCCGTCAGTTTCTTGGGAAAATCAAGTCGAGGGGCTTCAGAGACTGCATAGGTGAGAGTTACTTCGTATTGAGTTTCACAAAGATCATCCCTTTCATTGCTTCTGAGCCGATTTCATTATCTTCTGGGTTTTAAGCATTTCTTTTGCATCGACGGGACATATGCTAGGACAGTACCATATGTGATTATAAGAATTTGGATGCGGGAGTAATTAAATCTATGTGGGTTTTCGATATGCTAGCAAGCTTTTTTCTTTCTGTTTTTGAATTAATTCAAAGGATAATACTATTGTGAATATGCTACTCTTTATTCTCTCTGTTGCCTTAACAGTGAATGGAGGGTTGAGAGGGTAGTGTTTTAAGCTGTTGATTATTATTTTCATTAGGAAATCATGCTAATACATTAATTAAGTCTAAGGAGAGAGCTCATCAAGTCGGCATTACATTGTTTGGATCCTTCTTGTGCATTTTCTTTCGTGCCCATACTCTTGATATTTCAGATTCTATTTTTCAAAACCCTTGAAGGGTGCGACAGCGTCCTAAATTAGCTACGATATCAAGCACTGGTGCTAAGCAGCCCTTATGTATCATTATAATAAACCATGTTCTTCTCTGATGTTGTAGGAGTAATCCAATAGTGATTGAATATTCTAGCTGGCTCGAACTTTTTGTTAAATGCATATTATAGACATTGTTTCTGGGTTATTATATGCAGTTTTCGTAATTCCTTAAATTCCACCATTACGCTATTCTCCTCTTACCTGTATGGAATTGATGGAAAAATTGGTAAAGTATTATGGCATGAAGTATTGGGTTTTGCTCCCCACCCTGATGGTAAAATCTCTTTTTTAAGACTTCTTGATCCATTTCTGTTGACAAACTTCCCAGTAGTGAATTACATTCTCACTACCGTATAAATAGATAACTTCACTTCTGGATCCCTGATACGTTTTCTGTCCACATAGGTATGTATAAGAACCAACTGCAAGAGTTGGCCCAAAGAAGCTGCTTCAACCTTCCATCTTACTCATGCATAAGGGAAGGCCCAGATCATGCCCCAAGGTTTAAAGCAACGGTCAACTTCAACGGAGAAACCTTTGAAAGTCCTACCTTTTGTTCTACTCTAAGGCAGGCAGAACACGCCGCAGCTGAAGTAGCCCTTAACACCCTTGCAAGCAGAGGTCCTTCTAGAGCACTAGCTGCTAGGGTACTGGTAAGCATATCATTTTAAATTATCTATATTATTCCTGAGTTTGGGAGTTTTTATTTCTTATAGAATAGGAACTAGAAAATTAGTGATTTGTAGTTATATATGGCTATGGATTGGTTTGTCTATAAAAGGATTAACATGTTTTAACTGGTCATAATTTTAGGCGATCTACTTGCTCAGTATTAGCATCCTAAGAATATGATTCAAGTTATGATTAGATTAGATAAAATATGTTATCTTTCGTACCATAGGAAGTTGCAAAATTAGGAATTTGTTAGATCTCTTTTATCTTAGTCAACTCTGTGCTCTTTTTAACATATCTTTTCTCATATTAGCATTGTATAACAGTCTTCCTAGAATGATTGCGGTGTTCTTTTCCTGCCCAGGATGAAACCGGCGTGTACAAAAACTTACTTCAAGAAACTGCTCACAAGGCAGGCTTAAAGCTTCCAGTTTATACAACTGTTCGTGCAGGGCCTTCACACGTTGCCATTTTCTCGTGCACAGTTGAGCTCGCAGGAATGAGGTTTACCGGTGAACCAGCGAGGACCAAGAAACAAGCACAGAAGAATGCAGCAATATATGCTTGGTCTGCATTAAAGAGAAGTATGGATCTTTGGGAACTTTATTTTTTAACATCTTTACCTCCTTGATCCAATTATGCATATACCCCAAATTAATTGGCCTCATTCTTATGCAAATAATTTATCACATCCTTTTCAACAATATGTTTTAGAACTAAAACATGACTTTTTCCTTGATGACTTAAATCGGCGACTTGGGCAATGGGCATCAATCTTTTCCTTAGATGTTTAACACAATAACAATAAGATACATGAGATCCAGAAATGAAAATTTACACTCAGGATCATTAAACAAGAAGCAGTATTTACTAAATTATAGGACTGGGCATCATTACTGGCATTTTCTGGCTTTGTAGCTATCATTTTGTTTTGAAGTTTCTCGTCTGTTTTTCTGTAGTGGTTCAACATGGGTCATCGTCTTCTAGTTTGTCATCTTCAGTGGAGACTGAAAAGGGAAGTGATGAACAGGAACAAGTCATTGTTGCTCGTCTTCTTGCATCTTTAAAACCATCTGAGTTGAAGAATTCCAATCAAAGTGATTGGCCGCAAGGTCAGCACAGATTTATCCCTGTCAGTAATCAGTTAACGGAAACAACACCAAGCTTATATACCACGCAGTGTAGGTACTGGGAAGGCAATAATTTTCCCCCTAAAGTATCTTTATATCAATTATCGCTGCAAGAGCATTTATTGCTGCTGCAAAACCACCTGTTGACTTTTCATGTTCCACCAGCCACGCCTAATCCTCAAATTCTTCCATATATGCATCCTATTCTACCGCAAGAGTCTAGAGCAATACCTGTGAGACCTTTAGTTACAGTTGCAACATCAGCACCATCATTATACTTCACAAACCATGTGGTCCCCAACCCAATTCATGGAAAGTCCATGGTAACCATCCAGGAGGTACAGGAGGAGAAAATAGAAGAATCATCCAATTTGATGGTGTCAGAAAACTCTGTTCAAGGCAGCTTGAATGCAGAACCAAAATTCAAAGATCTAGTTCATGAAGAGGACAATCACAAGAGCATTGAGCAAAAAATCAAAGTTGAAAATGTTAAAGGGGGAGAGAATCGAGCTGAGCGTTTTGAACGAGCTTCAGATGGGAGTGAACAAGCTGCAAACAATCTTGTGGACTTTCAGGGGCAAAATTCATCTACTGTTGGCTTTTTGCCTGGTCCACTGAATCCTCCGAGGTCAAGTTTACCCTGCAACTATAGGGCATCTGTAGCAGTCCCTGTAATGATCAGAACTGCAGAGTCTACACATTCTTCTGTGACACCTCATATCATCCCTAATGTGGGGCATGTTTCCTCAGTGCCTAAACCACCAAGAATGAGAACAGGAATTCCTCCGTATAGAGCCAGACTTGAGTCCCAAAGAATGGACATGGGTGTAGTACGCCCTCGTTTCATGGCACCAGCTGTTTGTATAAGATCAGTAGTGCCAGTTTGTTCAGCTCCTCCACCGAGGAAAATTTCAAATTCTAGCCAGGAGTTGGTGTTACCCAACAAAGATCAAAAGGATACAATTCCGCAAGACATGGCACCAGCTGTTTGTATAAGATCAGTAGTGCCAGTTTGTTCAGCTCCTCCACCGATGAAAATTTCAAATTCTAGCCAGGAGCTTGTGTTACCCAACAAAGATCAAAAGGATACAACTGCGCAAGACTTGTGAGCAGCAAGTTGACAGTAATCATAGTATATAGACTTCAATCTGCGACCCCCGGTTGAATTGCGGCGGTCTCTGGACACACGTTCGTGGTTGGGGCTCTTCAATATTCTTGCATGCATGCCCACTCTTATTTTAACACTACCTGAAGAGGTAAAATCAGGTTAGTTAATAAAACAAGGCATTTGTAATATAAATAATGGCAAAGGACCAGCCTCCTTCAGCTTGTCTTCAAAGGTATATTCTTAACAATAAACATTAAATTTCCCAAGGGAAGGGATCTTTTATTGAAAGGAATAAGAAGATGGTTGCCTTATATTTAAAGTAAATTTCATCTTTTCCATTCAAGTTTAAAGGCCCTCCAGTCTACTAGTCTACAAATTTTGCTATCTCATGTAAAATTACTGCTTCATTGGTATCACTCTAGTTTAATAATCCTTTGAGTCCATTTTGAGTTTGTGATTTTACCTTTCCTAGACCCAACTTTGGTATTTGCAGTTAAGCCCGCAAATTATTATGTTTTGCTCGATAAGCAACCCTTAGCGCTTGTTTGGTTCATCTGTTGGAATAAATAAGGAATGAAATAATTATTCTTAGGGAATAGAATAGACGAGGAATGAAATAGAATGAATATTAGTGTATTACTTTGTTTTGTTTATTCATAAAAATTTCTAATGATGATGTATGTTAATGTTCGGTTTGAAAACTAGAATTTGAAATAACAAAGGAATAATTAATAAAAAATCAAAACATCTATTAACTACATTATTATTATTATTATTTTTTTTTCTTCTTATTATTATTATTAATTTTCTTCCTCCTCATCCTCTTCTTCTTCTGCTTCTTCTTCTTCTTCTTCTTCTTCTTCTTCTTCTTCTTATTATTATTATTATTATTATTATTGTTGTTGTTGTTGTTGTTGTTGTTGTTAATTTTCTTATTCTTCTTATTATTATTAATCTTCTTTTTATTATTATTTTTATTTATTTATTCTTCTTTTATTATTATTATTATTATTGGAGCATACTCTAATCTTTTATTAGTGACCCTGAAATTGGTGGTCCAAGAAAGATGGTTGTCAATTATCTTACATATTTGATATATTAACAAATAACTATAAAAAATGTAATATGCTTTCCAAATAAGGATATCATTATTATACATCTGACTTAACACACAGGCAACGTTGATTTCGGGATTTACATTTTATAAAGGCTTATTTACTGCATTTTTGGAAAAAGAGACCATTAATTCTTCAAATCTGAAATGATAAATTAATTTAATACAATAGAATCAGGGTATGCGAATTGGACATAATCTGTCAACTATTTAAGGTGGTTCACATCCATCACAATATGATAGAATACTCTGAATGAAATGGCTCATCGTTATGAACGACTGTCTTTCTTTAGCATTATAGTAATCTGCGCATTCATGGCAACCATTCTTGTCTTCTGTTCTTTGGGTACGTAAGTCTGAAACTCAAGCACTTTTGTTTAATTATGGCTACAATGTATTAATTACGGCGCTATTAGTTCACCAATGTATGAACTTCTGTTTGCAGCATGAAATTAATATCTGAAGTTTATTTCACTGCAGGAGAGGCTGCCTATGTTTGCCGAGGGAAATGCGAAGACATTCCCGACTGTAATGGCTTTTGTAGCAGAGTTGGTTTTCAAGGAGGAAAATGTTTCCCACCACTTTATCAATACTGTTGTTGCAAAAATAATTGATTAGTGGTTTCTTTCATTAGTAGGACGACTTCAAGGCTACTCAAGCGATATTAACAATAAAAGTTGTTATAATTTACTGCAGTATTGTAACTGATAAGTGCATCTTATCCTTTCACTTAGGCAAAAATATCTGCCTGCTCCTGTGAAGAAAAAATAACATAACAGAAGAATTGGAGACTAATAACTAATAGATGACTGGATTAAAGAATAAAAAGTGCATGGAATAGAAATACGAAAATTTTAAGATTTAGCTTTTTTTTTTTTTTTTACTCTTTTGTTGCGATTTGGTGGAAGCAAACAAGTTTGTAGTCTTAGAAATATATGGACTAATATAATCATAATATTAATTTCATATTCACAACTATTAATCAAATTGCCTAATATATGTTTAATAGTTACTAATTTATTAATTGCATTTGAAGCATATGATAGTACCTAACAATTTTATGTTAGCTCATTAAACTATAGTTTATCACATCCTTGAAATGACACAATTATCCTTTTCTACTTTTTAGGGTAAAACATGTTATAAAAAATAACATATGGTGAGATTGTGGAGATAATATAGCTGTGGGTGTGTGTAAGAAAATAAGGTCTTCTATCGTAAGCTTTCTTCTGATCATTTTTCTGTGGCCACCATTTGCGACCTTTAACTTAGGATATGATCAATTCTCCAATATTCTATTGCCTAGAACATAAGCATTATTTCATATGTTATGCAGTATATGAACTTGAAATCTTTTGTCATCAAATTTATAGTTGGATTGAGACTTGGGATACTCTGATCTTAATGATAAAATCAAACTTAGCAATTGTAATTATTGAAATAAATAAGAAAATTATTCATATACTTTATTTTACAACATTAACACATACATAAGAAAAACCAAATATTTGGAGTTTGAACAACCGTCTCTTGACCAAATTTTATGCTCCATTATTTTTCAGACCTTGATTAACTCTTCATTAGCTGCAACTACTTTAAGGGCAGTTTTTTCATCTCTAATCACCTCTTGTTCAACCAAAAGAACATTAATAGTTTTAGGTATAAGAATCTTCCTCCATGCAAAGAGCTTTTTTTTTTTTTGTATAAAGGAAAGCAGGAGACAAAATTACAAGGCAAGTCTGAGAAGACAGATCCCTGACAGATCCTCTAATAGGATGCGGTGGCATCCTGTGAATATAGTGTCAAAATAGGTGATTCCAATGGCGAAGTGGACAACCTAAGTAGCAAGTCAGTCAACGTATCTATTGCTCTCTTAGTAAACATGTCAACAAATAATAGACCAATTCCTGGTGAACAACTCTAAGATACCTGTAACTATAGGGTTGAGAGATTGGGAGCGGATGTCTATCGAAGAAATCAGATCTCTTTCCATATGATATCTTCACTATATTGGATTCTTCAAAAGTTCCTTACCTCGTGCTGAGACAGAGAAGTTTTCTATTGTTATATCTTTGACATTAGCATCAGCTTCATCATTGCCTTCCAGTACTGAAGTCTGACTACCAATAACAACCAAAAAAAAAAACATCATGATCGTCCTCTAAAGCCTCTTGTTTGGCATGTTCTGCAGCATGAACAACAGGTAAATCCTTCTTCTCCCTTTAAAAGATAATTATGCAACATAAAATGACTTCAAATCATGCACAGCATAGTAAAAACTTTATCTAAAAGAAATTAAATAATCAATAATTGCACTTAAAACAAAATTAAATTTGCAGTCCTAAAATTCCCAAAGTGTTATAAAAGATAGAAATAATATGGTGTGCCACTAAGGGTTAACGCACCACTTAATTGTTAGTGCACCAAATGCACCACTTAATAGTTAGTGTACCACTTCTATTATCATGATAGTATTTTATTATAAATTTTGTACTATAAATAGAAGGGTTAACTTGATGTAAGTGATACCAATTTATAAGAAGAATTCTCCTCTCCCAAATATTCTTAAGTATTAGTTTCGGTTTTATAACACGTTATCAGCACGAAGCTCTAATTTCTAAAATTCGGCTTATCAACATCAAGCAAATGTAAGTTCTTCCGTTTATTTCTATCAATCCTACTTACGATGTTGTTAAATTAAAGTTCTTCCATTTATCTACATTAA
>JANKYE010699379.1:0-10684 GCA_032467995.1 Erythroxylum dillonii | reverse complement strand
ACTTGAAGTTGAATTGAAGTTTGAATGTAGTTGAATTGAAGTTTGAATGTTGATTGTTTTGTTTTAGAATAGGTTTGCAAATTGGATTCGGTTTTGAAAATTTTTTGAATGAAATTTCATTAATCAAATGAGATAACAAAAAACCCACATACATAAAGTTATTGAATCAAAATTATGCTAAGAATTAGAAATTTCAGTACATAAAAAATTAATAAAACATCTAAGCATTCATAGAATTAATTACATAATAGGTTCAACATACATTCGAATAAAATATCTAAACATTCATAGAATTAATTACATAATAGGTTCAACATACAATCTTATTCATCATACCATTTACACTATTATCCTGTACAACGGTAACAAGTCCATAGTGTTGCGCAACATGGTGAGCCGCAAGTCTCACGTAAGAAGTAGGAAAATACTAGAATTCAAATTGATGTTGATCAGAACTTTGCAAGAACCTCTGACTTATTCGTCATACCATCTACACCATTTCCCTGTACAACGGTACCAAGTCCATAGTGTTGCGCAACATGGTGAGCTGCAAGTCTCAGGTAAGAAGTAGGAAAATATTGGAATTCAAATTGATATTGATCAGAACTTTGCAAGAACCTCTGACTTATTCATCATACCATCTACACGACTACACCATTATCATGTACAATGGTAACAAGTCCATAGTGTTGCGCAACACAGAGAGCCGCAAGTCTCAGGTAAGAAGTAGGAAAATACTGGAATTCAAATTGATGTTGATCAGAACTTTTCAAGAACCTCTAAATGTTAAGCCCCATTCATAAAACTGGTCCCAAATGCATTCAATAAGAAAACATGTCAGTGATCAGGAAAGTGAGGATAAATAAGAAATAAAGAAAACAAAACTAGGGTCAACACAAATTCTACTGCAAGGTAAATAATAAATGGCTTTAAAAAAGAAAAGTTTCCAGAATCACATGTTCAGAAGAATAATCCACAAGTGTACCCAAAAGGAGCATAAATCACACAGTTTTGAACCCCAACAAACATTGACAAGTCACAAGAAGAACAAACCATGATTCAAAACAAATTCCAGACAAATAGAAGAAAAATATAAAAGGGCTTTCGCATTCAATAGTCTTTAGATTACTCACAAACCCGTGACCAAAAACTTTTATCATTTCCAGTGCATCCTCAGAAGGATCAGCATAAACATAAGAACAGTCCACACACACGCTTAAAAAAAAGAAACATAAAGCTCACAATTAGTTGTTGAGCCCCAATACATTTATAAGTCACTAAATTATCGACAGTATTAGGAGCTCATGGACATATACATAACTTGGAATCAATATACATAATAACACCATCTCCAAAGTAACTCAGCTTGTTGTGCAAACCCAGGAAGTGCATTATCCCTCAAGTAATTAAAGCATATCTCTATCCATAAAGGGTTTAAACCATTAGCTAGAACACTATTTCAATGGGCAAGAAGAACAAGAACTAGACAATTTAATCAATCGCGACAATGACAACTAGAGGATTAAATGCAGTATCTCTACTTCAAACATAAACTCATTACATGGGCATACACAAGTCAAAAGTTGTATTGCGCTCAAAAGGAAATTGGGAAAATTCAAGAACTTAACCTCAGATAACATAATGAAGATAGAGAAAAGGAATTTATATTTGTAGGAGAAAAGCCGGCGACTTCTAGACCTTGATATATTTATTTGAATCTCCAATTATGTCATTATCGGAAAATCAACCTCTTTAGGTCGAAATCTTTATACTCTTCTCGTCAATTCACATGGCAATCAAGCAACAACTAACTCAACCCCAATCTGAAATAAATAACTAATCCAAAAAACCAATCCATAATTCAACAAATCATCCAATCCCTAACGCCAATTCAAATCCCCGATTCCTAGAAGAATTCCATTAAAACCCAAAAAAATCATAAAATTCTCCAAATCCCTAGAAACCCATAGTCCAAAAAAGAAAATGAACAAACGGAACATATAAAATCATATTTCACAAACCAAACCATTCAATAAAAAAGAAGTCAACTAACTGGTGAGACG
This sequence comes from Erythroxylum dillonii, assembly GCA_032467995.1. Classification (NCBI taxonomy): domain Eukaryota; kingdom Viridiplantae; phylum Streptophyta; class Magnoliopsida; order Malpighiales; family Erythroxylaceae; genus Erythroxylum; species Erythroxylum dillonii. Next base: position 8,621 of record JANKYE010699379.1, on the reverse strand, counting down.
ATGACGAGAGTCCTAGAGAGCCTTGACCAAGAAGGGATCGACCAATAACTCCTTTTCAACAACAGTTGTTGCTGATGCCGCTGGGTGATTGGAAGTCTCCATTGTTGACTTCTCTTTTAACCTCTCTTTCGCTCTGCAACTTCCACCCCTTTCTATGCTCTATCCTTCTCCTTCTTCTTCCCTTAAGAGAGAATGAAAGGGAAGAGAGAAGATTGTGAGAGTGGGTGTCAGAGAGAGGGCTTTGGAGAACCCTTAACGACAACAGAGAGAGGAGTGGGGTAATTTTGGACAAAGGTTGTGTTTTTTTTTTGGAGACAGGGACAAAAGATTTTTTCCTTTGATTTTTAGAGGAATAAAATTTTTGTTTCTGTCATCTAGGGACAGAAGACAAAAGCCTTGAGACAGCAACCAAACATAGGAGAGGGACAGGATTTTTTTGTCCTGTCATTTGTCCCCACTAACAGGGACAGCAACCAAACACTGCGTAATAGTGGGTGGTGACGTGTTTGTCAGTATGTCTTATGAGTCTCCCTCTGCACATATAGAGTATATATTGTGCTAGCATTATTATGGGTAAGCGATGCAAAACCAACTCTGTAACCACTGATTTATATGTAGTGTCAGCATCGTTATGGGTAAGCGATGCAGAACCAGCTCTTTATAGAACCAACTCTATTACTAAAGGTTATTTAGGCATGAGCAAGCGATGCAGAACCGACCCCGTGGTCTTACAACTAACAGTACCAAATGACAAAGAAAATTTTAAAAGGGAAAGTTCATGAAACTAAATTGTCATCTCTGTTTACCTTATAAGAAAAGAGGAACTTGATTATGTTTTATATGTGCATTAATTATATGAATTTGTTACGTCAAAACATTGGTTATTGCTTGAAAAGAAAAGGAAATTATCTTTGTTCTTTAGGGAGGTTAATGTTTGTATAAACGTTTTGAATGGAAACCATAACACTCACTGAGCTTGTTTAGCTCACCCTTTATTTTCTCTTCTTTTTTTTTAACCTCCCAGGTGCACGCTCAGGAATTTCAGTAGTCGAGACTCCACCATTTGAGTAGCTACTTCGTCACGTGCAGCTATATAGGCAGTTTTGCTTATGCATTTGTTTTACATGTATTGCATAATTATGAACATGTTTTGAGCATCTTTTGTGTACAGATATATTGTAAATATTTTACTATGTATAGTTCATCATCTTCGTAAATATGTCTTAATCTTGGTTTTGTAAAAAAATATAGCTATTTATAAATGTTCTTTTCTTTAACTAAATGCATGAATGTGTTTGAACCTTTGATATTGTTTCAGAATGAACTTGAAGTCCAGAAGTAGCAGTGGTGGTTTGGTTAAGTGGATAGAAGTGTTTTTAATTTCTTTTTAGGAACCTAAAATTTTTTGGTTTTATTAAATAATAGTTGTTATGCTGTCAAAACTTTTAATGAAGGTTACTTTTAAAAACTTTCACTGCTACCCTTTTTTTCTTTATATTGAGATTAAAATATTTTGAAGAAAAGAGAAAAGGCTTAGCTTCAGGGGAACTTTCCAACTAGATTGGATATTAACTAGAGGGTTTTCATGGGGTGCCGGGCAAGTTGCCTAGTCATCACGAAAAGGGCTTGCTAATGTTGGTATCAGAGCCAGGTTACCCTTTTCTGTTTAATGCATTTGCAAAATATTTTTGAAGTTGTTTTCAAAGTGAGGTAAGTTGTAAAATGTTGTGATTTACATGCATATAGTTCAGGATATGAAAATTCTTATACATTTGTAGTTTGCCAAATGCATAGCATGATGCACAAACGAGGCCATGGATGTCCCCGTAGGGCTACACCAATGGCTCCTACACTTGAGGCACCACCAAGAAGGGAAGAGGAACACTTGCCAGACTCAACGAGTGCTTCCATGGATTAAACCCAATCTCAATCGTTAGGGCTAGCAGAACCAATTAGGGGAAATTTTATCGTTGAGCATATGGCTCAAATACTCGTCGCGGTGATGCGACAATCACACAAAAGTGGAGAAACTTCTGGATGTTCCATCAAGCGAGTGTGTAAACTAGGCGCGAAGCCTTTTGATGGGAGTGGAGATCCAAAGACCACACTTGTATGGTTAGACCGGATTACGAAGATATATTGAGTTGTGGGATGTATAAATGAGCAAAGAGTGGTATTTTCCACCTTCCTCCTTGAGGGCAAGGCAAAGGATTGGTGGGAAGCTATTGAGACACGCCATCTAGATGGGTGTATTGGTCTGATTTTCAAAGAGAGTTTACTGATAGGTTCTACTCCCAGAGTTACAAGGATGGCCGAGTAGAGGAATTTTTCTGTCCGGAGCAATGTCAATGATAGATTATGAGAAGAAATTTTCAAAGCTTATTAGACATGTTTTGTTTATTGCTAACAGTGAAGAGCAAAAGTGTAAGAGATTTGTTATAGGTGTGAACCTCAAGTTGATGATCCATTTGTCTCTGGCCTCATATACACATTATGGGGAGTTAGTAGAAGCTACAATTAAGGTGAAAAGAAATATAACAACAATCACCCAGACTATTAGTTCATAACAGAAACGCAATGCATTAGCTAGCTCATCTCAGGGTTCAGTAAGAAAAAGCAAGTCCATCTACCGGCAGCAGAAGGTTCAGTAGAGGCGAATCAACCATTCAGTGATCCTTTAGGTTACCTTATAAACCCAAGGATTTTCGTGACACCAGAACACCAGTGACAGAGTGTAGTACTTATGGAAAGAGACATTTGGGTAAGTGTCGAATGAATACAAAGGGTTGTTTCCACTGTGGACAAGAGGGTCACTTGAAGAGAGATTGTCCCTATTAATTACTACAGAGAGGTCAGTGGTGAGATCTTCAGCACCTTTGTAAGTTAGAGGGGTTTTTAAATAAGGAGGTTGAGGTTCTCAAGCTAGAGGGTTAAGTTTTCCTACATCCAGCAAAGGTTCAAGAGAGTAGCCACCACAGAGCAGGCAAGTAAACCCCGCACGCAAGCTCGAGTCTTTGCAGTTACTCAATAAAAGGCAGAGGTGACACCAAATGTAGTCATTGTTATGATTTCTGTTTTTGAGTATGATGTATATGCTTTAGTAAATCCCAATGCTACACACTCTTTTATGTCACTAAATTTTTCTTCCAAATTAGATGTGGAACCTCAATGGTTAGACAGTGAGATAACAGTTTCCATTCCAGCTAAAAACTCACTTTTCGCTAAAATAGTGTTTGTTGGCAATAATATAATGATTTATGGTCACGAGTTTTCGGCAGATATTTGACATATTAGACATTTGGAATTTTAATATTAATATCGAAATGGATTGACTGTCCACATATCATACAGTAGTAGATTGTTCTAAAAAGGAGGTTAGATTGAGTCTGTTGGGGAATCTAGAGATAGCATTTCGTGGAATACGAAAAATTCTCCCCACATGTATAGTTACCACTATAGTGGCTACGAAAATACTCAGTAAAAGATGCTAGGGAAATCTAGCATATATGATTGAACAAGGCAAAGATGTGGTGAAATTAGAAGATATTCCATTGGTTAGAGAGTTCCCCAATGTATTTCCAAAGGATCTTCCAGGATTATCTCTGGATAGGATGATCGAGTTTAGGATAGAGTTAACTCCATGAACCCAACCAATATTGATGACTCTGTACAGAATGGCTCCAACAGAGTTAAAGGAATTGAAAGTACCGATGGAGGAGTTGTTAGATAAGGGTTTTGTGAGACCCAATGCTTCCCCTTAGGGAGCTCCAATCCTCTTTGTTAAAAAGAAAGATGGGAGTTTAAGGTTATGTATCGACTACAGACAACTGAATAAGGTGACAGCCTGCAACCAATACTCCCTCCCAAGGATTGATGATCTATTTGATTAATTGCAAGGATCCTAGGTGTATTCAAAAATTGATTTGAGATCAGGCTATCACCAATTAAAAATCCACAATGAAAATGTCCCGAAGACTACCTTTCAGACTAGGTATGAGCATTATGAATTCTTGGTTATGCCCTTTGGATTAACAAATGCTCCAACCACTTTATGGATTTGATTAATAGGGTATTTCGAGAGTACCTAGATAAGTTTATGATTGTTTTTATTAATGACATATTAGTGTATTCTGGCAGTAGGGAGGAACATGTAGAACATCTTCAAATAGTTTTACAGACCCTACGAGAGCACCAATTATATGCTAAGTTTAGTAAGTGTCAATTTTGGCTTGATAAGGTCGCTTTCTTGGGTCATGGCATATCAGCTGAAGGACTTAATGTAGACCCCGAGACGATTGAAGCTATTATTAATTGGAGACTTCCCACTAATGTGATAGGACTCGGGAGTTTCCTTAGATTAGCAAGCTACTACAAAAAATTTGTTGAAGGATTTTCCAAAATAGTAGCCCCACTGACCAAGTTAACAAGGAAAAAGGAGAAGTTTGAGTGATCAGATGTCTGTCAGAGAAGTTTTGATGAATTAAAAGAAATATTAACAACAACTCCTGTGCTTACATTACCGACAGGAAGTGATGGCTTTATAATCTGTAGTGATGCTTCGAGACATGAATTAGGGTGTGTTCTCATGCAGAATGATAAGGTTGTAGCCTATGCTTCTAGGCAATTGAAGAAACGTGAGTAGAACTATCCCACCCATGATCTAAAGCTAACAGCGGTGGTTTTTACATTGAGAATATAGAGGCACTACCTATATTGTGTTTCTTGTAAAATTTTTACAAATCACAAGAGTCTGTAGTATTTGTTCACTCAAAAAGAACTAAACATGAAATATAAGGGATGGCTGGAATTAATAAAAGATTATGATTGTATGATGGAATACGACTTTGGAAAAGCCAATGTAGTGGTTGATGCCTTAAGTAAGAGACCTACTAACTTAATAGCACAACTAAAGACAATATACCTTCCACTTCTAGTGGAAATGAATCTCTGAGAGTAAGATTAAATATGGCATACTCGGGAGCATTGGTGGCTAAATTTCACATTCGCCCCATTTTGTTGGACCAAGTTAAAGAGAGATAAAAACAAGATCCCTAGTTGATGAAGATGAAAATTGAAGTTGAGAACAGGTAGAAGACAGAATTTACAATCCAAGAAGATGGTACTATGAAAAGGAGGCAACGATTGTGCATACCAGATGTGGGGGACTTGAAGAAATAAATCTTAGAGGAAGTTCACTCCTCAGCTTATGCTATGCATCCAGTTAGCATAAAATATACCACATCCTCAAGGAACATTATTAGTGGAGAGGAATGAAGAAAGAAATAGTAGAATTTGTTGTTAAATGTCTAACCTATCAACAGGTTAAAGCAGAAAATCAGAAACCTGCAGGAATGATGCAGCCCCTCCTAGTCTCAGAAGTGTAGTGGGAAAAGATTACTATAAACTTCGTAGTAGGGCTTCCATGAAGTCAAAGAGGGCACGATACTATATGGGTGATCATAGACAGGTTAACAAAGTTCAAACATTTCCTTCCGATCAAAAATGATTACCCTTTAAATAAATTAGCCCAGCTTTATATAGATGAGATAGTGAGGCTCTATGGTGCACCAACCTCTATTGTTTCAGATCACGACCTTAGATTCACATCTAAATTCTGGCCCAACTTACAGAAAGCCTTGGGTACACAATTGAAGTTTAGTACTACATTTCACCCTCAAACGGATATTCAGTCGGAGAGAACTATTCAAACACTTGAGGATATGCTTAGGTCCTATGTCATGGAATTCAAGGGGAGTTAGGACAACCACCTACCACTGATAGAATTTGCCTACAATAGCAGTTATCAAGCCAGCATTGACATGGCCCCTTATAAGGCACTTTATGGAAGAAAGTGCAAAACTCCAATGTGATGGGACTAGGTAAGAGAAAGAAAAATGATAGGTCCCAAACTTTTGCAGGTGACAACAGACAAAGTCTAGATTATTCAGGATAGAGTAAAGATTATTCAGGATAGAATGCATATTTCTACATCGCATTCATTCCCTTCATTATAAGTTATTCGATGTCAAGAACGCTTCTACATTGTTTTTTCATTTGTTGAAGTTGATTCTATAGTAAAAACGTGTTTAAATTTTATTTGTAACAATTAAATGTCTCTATTCATGCTTGTAGCATAAATAAGAGGCTTGTTTATATATATTTATCAACAATGATTTTTGTTGAAGCACTTTCATTGTGTGATAAATCTCAATCATTAAAAACCTTGCTGAATGAGAAGGTCCCTTTTCCTTGTTTTTGTTGGTTGTGTTGTTAGATTTTGATAAGTGGTAGAACAACATCATAGCTTTCATTTTATTTAGTCGTGAATGCATAATGCAAAAAATGAGATAGTGGATATAAATGGGCACTTCTAGTTTTTATTAGGATTAGTTAGAACTAAAGTTGAAATCCTCTATTTTCTATATTATCTTCAACACATTAACAAATTTACTTGTGTTCTTGTGTTGCACAAGTCTCCTTTGTTGTTGTTATAATTTCAAATGCTACTTCTTGTTATACAACTCTTCTGATGATTTTTCTTTTCTAAATTTTTTGTCTACATTTGCAACCAAAATACGATGCTTTTAGTTTCATTTAATTGTTCAATGCAACTACACATGGGATGCTCATAGTTAAACATAAAAGTTTTTTCAAATAGTTAGTAATTACTTGTACTATAATTTATGGATCTTCAAAAATAGATTATTTGATATTTCTAAACTCATGTTTTTGTTATTATCTTAGGGATAGATTGCATATGTCTATGCTAATTGTTTATCTCTGTTGTTATGATTATGTTATGTAAAATTTATGAACTGTCTTCTTTATGCAGATATATGAGCAAAAACACTTAGCAGGTATATGCTCTAAATAGTTGGTGGAGATCAAATCTCTAGAGGTTCTAGTAACTTATCTTTCTTATATGATGGCCGAGCTATGAATTTTCTTTAATCAACATGGACAAACCTACCTAGTTGTCCTAGTTACATTGTAATTTTTTTTTGTAATCTCAGTATTTATAATTTGTAAAATGATCTCTGTATTTATTATTTTGTCTATAAGAATTGTTAAGGCTGTAATTAAAATCTTATATATGAAAAATATTTTTTTTATTGGTATAATTTAATAATATTTTACTTGTTATATACAATGTTTCAAATTATCAATTATTTTTGCATAATAAATTAACAATTAAAATCTAAATATTATATACAACAATATGGATTAAAAATATCACAAATTATTATAATTAACATGGTATAACATTTTGCTAAAATGTATATTAAAATTTTGACTATATTTTATAAAACGTAGCTAAAATCATTTGGTTACGTTTTAAAAAATGTAGGTAAAACTTTTTTATTACTTTTTCGAAAACATAGCTAAAAACTTTTAGCTACGTTTTTTAAAACGTAGCTAAAAGTTTTTAGCTGTGAAAACCAAACATGGCCAAAATGTATTGGCGAAAATTTCGCAAAACGTTGTTAATAGTTTTTTCTACGAAAATAAAGCGTAGGAAAAGCTATTAGTGATGATTAGCGAAAAATGTCGCCTATAATTTTCAGCTACAGGAATTTAATGTTGTTTTTTTGTGACGAATATAAATCATCGTTAATGGCTCTTAACGACGATTTTTGGACTTTTAGTGACATTTTTTTTGTAACCAAATGTGATTTTTGTTGCGGTTGTAACTACATTAATATTAATCAACAAAAATTTTATTTATATTAAAAAAACATAAATCAACTGCTAGCTGTAATGATTGTGATATGGAGCAAATGTGCAGAGGCCTGGCCTCTTCATAAGACAATGGTCCTACAGCCATACTTGCTATTGCTAGCTTTAACATACAATTTTCAAATTGTACATCAATGATCGCAGTCCACCCACAACTTCTTCAGCTTTAGGGTTTTTAATCTTTATAGCTATAGTTTATATAAACCACTACAGTGACACCTTTAGTTCTTCCTTCTTAAAAAGGAAAACAATTGTATAGATATGATCGCGCGCATGCTTAGAAGGGATTGATTAAAAGAGAGTGTTGGGACGGTGAATGCAGAGTGAATTCAGCGAACCACAGCCACCACCCTCCCACTACCATCTTCCTTGTACGTGCAAACTAAAAAACATGGCGCTTTTGTTCAAGGAATCCCATATGCGTCCAAGGAAAACTGAATTAGGAGTTTTTCTACGTTTTATTTATTTAAATTTATTATACATACGCAATTTATAAGATTTAATATAATAAAATCGGTGTCTTTATAAAAAAAAAAAAAACTCAACTGAATCACATTAATGCTTAATACTATAGTTCATAAATTCATAGTAGTCTCATAAAATAAATAATGACAGAATTTAATATCAAACTGATCGTAAAATATTACAACGCGTGGAATTTTGTGCTCTTTTTTGTTGGAATTTTATTGATTGGTAGACCCATCAATTAATGTATTGTTACCGGTGATTAAAAAATATAACCGGTTCAACCGATTTGATCTTAAAAATTTTGAGTTGTTCTATTTTTTTTGTTTAGTTTTCAATTAGTTTGATTTACTTGAATAATTCTTATTATTAAAAACTAATTAATTTATTAATAAATCGATTAATTTAATTGAAAAAAT